>JAHUYU010002800.1:0-14015 GCA_030439765.1 Tripidium arundinaceum | reverse complement strand
CTCTGTGGGAGGAGGAAGAGAAGAAGCACGCCGAGATCAGCATGGAAAGTAGGGAGGGAGGGAGGGGTCGCTCGCTGGCGAGTGGCGAGCAAGATCGGTCGTAGTGACGGTGAGCCCAGATGGTGCAGAGGAAGAAAAGATTTTGCAACGGGGAAAGGCAGCGGCGGCGCGGCGTTACCTTACCTGAGCTGAGCTTGTGTATGCGTCGGTCCAAGGATTCAGGACAAACCGAGGAGGCAGGCGATGGACCAGCACATGAGCGGAGAGAGAAGAGGAGGAGGCACAGGCAGGCAGCGAGCGAAGCGAACGAGGAAGCGCTGTGGAAGCCCAGCGCCAGGGACCAGGAGGCCGCCTCTCCTAATAATGGACGCAAGAGGGGACAACTATGCACACAGTGAGGAAGGGTGGGAGAGAAGGTTTTTATAATTTTATTTATGTATATATTTAAATGCAAATGGTAGCGTGGGCACACACAACTACAGACTACAGACTGAAGGTCCTCCAAGCTAAGCTCGGAAAAGTCTCCCGTCTTTTAGATCAAAGACATTCATCCGGTTGTATTGAAAGCTTCAAGATCCAGTGCTGAGGTTGCCAGCTTACAAGGTCGCATAACAGATCTTAACATTCGAACTCAACTAGATACAAACTCTGCTTCCAACTCAAAATAGAACTCGACACCCTCAGAGCTATCAAAAAGACTATCATAGAACGCAACAACTATGCATGAGTTAAATCGCGGACGAAGCACTAACTGAGACAAGGTTAAGCATTTCATCCGCCATTGGCTTCAGCTTTGGCTTCAAGAGTGGGCGCCAGGACTTCACCAGCATCAAAGACTTGTAGATGTTGCGCCCGGGGAAGCTAGCACATTCTTGTTGAAAACGATGTCGTTCCTGGTCTTTCAAATCGTCCTCAGCGCACCTGCACAAATGAATAATGTTATCTTTTGCTTCTTCCCTCAACACCCCTCCACAAAGTCAGCGAAGAAGCTTGTGCAACTGGTAGGCGAAGACAGCCATCCCAGGCAATTGCGCAAGAAGGACCAGAGAAATATTGGCAAGGGGCATTGGAAGAGAATGTGATCAGCGGTTTCTAATTTATCACACACAAAGCATTCTTTAGGCATAGACCATTGTTTTCTCTTCAATTGCACCCCAAATTGGATTCTGTCATGAGCTGCCATCCATAAGAAGATCTTCACTTTCAGTGGAATATTACATGTCCAGATCAGAAAAATCTCCTGTCTCCTATCCCAATTTGAGAAAAAAGAAAAGAGAGAAAAAGATGGAGGTTGCCACTAGAACTGCCTGAGTGCAAGATAAGATACTGTGCCGCGCGTGCCATCTTTTTAAGCCTGTTTTGCTTATGGTTTTAACTGGCTTTTCAGCCGTACTGTACTTTATTCTCTCTCACATAACACTATTGGATCAGCCAATCGTTGCGTCATATAAACGTGTTGCCGCCATGTAAAAGAAAATCCAATATAAAGCAAACAAGGTACATACTCCAGGTAAATAATACGAGAGCTCCATGGTCCTTGGCGGGACAGGGAGCAGGAGCAGTAACGCCAACCTCGCCCCCGTCGAACTGCTAGTAGTACAGTACATTTTTTTTAGATAATGAGTAGCACAGTACATGGGGACGGACTCTCACGGACGGCGACCGCGCCGCGTGTAGTCCTTCTCTCCCCTGCTGCCCTTTCCGCGAGGGGAGCGTAGCGTAAGCGTAGGGAAGCAACAGTTGGCAGGTAGGCGCACGACCGATTTGGCAAGCGAGCTGCGTCCGGCCCGCCGTGTTCCTGGGAATCTTTACCCATGTTAGTAGTACGGTGGCGATGACTACAGTGGACATGGGAATCAAGCGTACCACTTGCTTGCCCTTAAACAAGCAAGGAGCCGCTATAGGGCTGTTGGTTTTTGGCTGATCCAATAGTGTTATGTGAGAGAGAATAAAGTACAGTACGGCTGAAAAGCCAGTTAAAACCATAAGCAAAACAGGCTTAAAAAGATGGCACGCGCGGCACAGTATCTTATCTTGCACTCAGGCAGTTCTAGTGGCAACCTCCATCTTTTTCTCTCTTTTCTTTTTTCTCAAATTGGGATAGGAGACAGGAGATTTTTCTGATCTGGACATGTAATATTCCACTGAAAGTGAAGATCTTCTTATGGATGGCAGCTCATGACAGAATCCAATTTGGGGTGCAATTGAAGAGAAAACAATGGTCTATGCCTAAAGAATGCTTTGTGTGTGATAAATTAGAAACCGCTGATCACATTCTCTTCCAATGCCCCTTGCCAATATTTCTCTGGTCCTTCTTGCGCAATTGCCTGGGATGGCTGTCTTCGCCTACCAGTTGCACAAGCTTCTTCGCTGACTTTGTGGAGGGGTGTTGAGGGAAGAAGCAAAAGATAACATTATTCATTTGTGCAGGTGCGCTGAGGACGATTTGAAAGACCAGGAACGACATCGTTTTCAACAAGAATGTGCTAGCTTCCCCGGGCGCAACATCTACAAGTCTTTGATGCTGGTGAAGTCCTGGCGCCCACTCTTGAAGCCAAAGCTGAAGCCAATGGCGGATGAAATGCTTAACCTTGTCTCAGTTAGTGCTTCGTCCGCGATTTAACTCATGCATAGTTGTTGCGTTCTATGATAGTCTTTTTGATAGCTCTGAGGGTGTCGAGTTCTATTTTGAGTTGGAAGCAGAGTTTGTATCTAGTTGAGTTCGAATGTTAAGATCTGTTATGCGACCTTGTAAGCTGGCAACCTCAGCACTGGATCTTGAAGCTTTCAATACAACCGGATGAATGTCTTTGATCTAAAAGACGGGAGACTTTTCCGAGCTTAGCTTGGAGGACCTTCAGTCTGTAGTCTGTAGTTGTGTGTGCCCACGCTACCATTTGCATTTAAATATATACATAAATAAAATTATAAAAACCTTCTCTCCCACCCTTCCTCACTGTGTGCATAGTTGTCCCCTCTTGCGTCCATTATTAGGAGAGGCGGCCTCCTGGTCCCTGGCGCTGGGCTTCCACAGCGCTTCCTCGTTCGCTTCGCTCGCTGCCTGCCTGTGCCTCCTCCTCTTCTCTCTCCGCTCATGTGCTGGTCCATCGCCTGCCTCCTCGGTTTGTCCTGAATCCTTGGACCGACGCATACACAAGCTCAGCTCAGGTAAGGTAACGCCGCGCCGCCGCTGCCTTTCCCCGTTGCAAAATCTTTTCTTCCTCTGCACCATCTGGGCTCACCGTCACTACGACCGATCTTGCTCGCCACTCGCCAGCGAGCGACCCCTCCCTCCCTCCCTACTTTCCATGCTGATCTCGGCGTGCTTCTTCTCTTCCTCCTCCCACAGAGCCGGGCCTCGTTGAAACTCAACTGATTTCCCTTGGTACTTGCTGTTGCTGTTCCTATCCAACCATTCTATTTCCCTTTTTTTCTTTCTTTCCCTTGGAAACTGAACTGATTTCTCTGTCGAGTCTATATTTTCTTGGCTCGCCACTCTCCTCTCTTTGGTTGGTTTGATGGTGCATGTTTCTGTAGCGAGCTTACCGGGCGCCTGATTCTCAGCTCTCCTTTTATTTTATTTTATTTTTCATCCGATTCATGTTCTTCAGTTCTTGTTTCCTTGTGCTCTTTGAGATTCCGTTCTTGCGGATTCTCCAACTTGTGTTTTATGTCCCCCCTACATTTTCTTGTCTGTTGCCACCTCACCTAGCAAAGTAGCAATCATTTTAATAATAGCATTTCCACATCAAGCTCTCTAATTAATCTGCTAGTTAATTAACTATTCGTCCACAGGGCTGTGGCTGGATTCTTTGGTGTTCCATCCGGCCAAGAATCCACCTTTGGAGCCAAGCTGCCTGCTGCCGTCGTCGTCTCGGGTGAGGCAGCCTTCAGCTTCAGTCTCCTTGACGAGGCAAGCAGAAGCAGGCCGCCGCCGCCGCCGCCATGATGAGCTTCAAGGGCCACGAGGGGTTTGGTGGTCAGGTGGCCGCCGCCGCCACCGGTGCCGGGAGCCAGGCGGTGGTCTCCCATGGTGCTGCGCCTGCGGGAGCAGGCCCACTGCCGTGGTGGGCGGGGCCCCAGCTGCTGTTCGGCGAGCCGGCGCCCCTGTCGCCGGAGGAGACGCGCCGGGACGCCCAGTTCCAGGTGGTGCCAGGGGCTCAGGGCACGCCGGATCCAGCGCCGCCCAAGAGAGGGACACCTGAGGTTCTCAAATTCTCTGTCTTCCAAGGTGACTTCTTGTTTATATATTTATTTATCTTCTGCTGTTGTTGGTCAAGTTTATGGATTACTCCACTAACTAAAGAGAATTTCTTTCCCTTTTTTCTGAACAAAAAATGATTGAATGCGAGAATTTTGGCACGTTAATGTTGGATCTGTGCATGCTAGTACTATACCAACGAACATATATAAAGCTATAAGCGAATGTCAAAAGGTTTAATAATAATCAGCAAATATCACCTAATTGCAAGACGATGTGGTGGTCTGGAGGATAAGCTTCAGGAATTAATCTCTCTTTGTAGCCCTGCTGCTGTAGAACTTGATGGGTATCTTTCTTTCTATATTTTTTTTCCTCCAAGAACTGCATGCACCAGTTTTTAGGTAAGGACAGCAGAATAGCATTCGCTGCAGCTTGAAGCGGCAGCCGCTGCAGTATGCTTTTCATCCGCTGCCAAACACTGTAGTGTAAACTGAAAACGCCACAGCCGCAGCCGCTTGAATCTCAAGCGAACAGGCCAGATGTAGATGAATTAATCTAAGCTTGTTTCGATGCAAGAGGCTGGCACGAACTAGGTGTACCTATTTGCATAAACAAAGACAATGCCATATGGGGATGTCACCTGTCATGCCAGAGGGTGCAATTAGTTGGATTGTCCGTCGTTTGGGCCCATGCCACATAGTACCATTCTCCCCAGTGCTGCCTCCTCTACTTTTGATGCAGCTGCTGCCGACTGTTCTATTATTGGCGCCTCCATTATGATCGCTGCTGCTGTCACTCTCACTACTGCAACACTTTTCTTCTGATGAACAAGAAGAAACCCCACTCTATTCTAGATGCAAAGAAAATACACAGAAATATGAAGATTACTGATGGCTGCAGGCTTAACTGTGGGCATTCTTTGAGAAATAACTTAAGAGTGAATAAACTAATCCCATGAATATGTTGAGAAACAGACAAAATTGGATAAGCTATGCTATGAATTTGCATTGGAGTAGTTAGTGATTGGATATCTCGTGCTTTGCATCGACGATAAGTTTTTATCTGTGGGTGGAATATGTTGGCATACAGCCTCTAGTGTTTGTAGGCTATGCTGCATGACACAATCATTAGGATGGCCTATTTTCATGAAACATAAAAGCATGTCTAGGAAAACATATGCATAAACAGGAAGAGATAATATGGGACATATAGCACATACTTGATGGTTACTAGAGTCAACTGAACCGAACAAGCGAACAGGCTGGTTCAGCCTGTTCGCTTGTTCGGTTCAGGGCTTATTTCAGCTTGTTTCAGCTTATTCTCTCTCACAGAATCAGCCAAAACTAGCACAAACCAGCACCAGCACCAACCAGCGAACATGGTGAACAACTATCCACCATGGAATGGCTATTTCCGTGTGCATTACTTAGTATCATATAGTAGACTAGCCGGGTAGGTCGTGATGTAATTCAATAGCCCCCTCATATTCCATAAGTCGTAAGCATGCCATAGCACTGGTCAGCACAAGAATAATTGGAAGGGGCCAGCTGGAAAGAAACTTGGTCAGTTATTTTTTTTTTCCTTTTCAAAGAAATCAGGTGGCAAATCAACATTGAATAAATTCAAAGAAATGATTTTGAACTGTAATAATTTCAAAATAGAAAGTATAAAAGGGTAAACTTATATTACCATAGATTGACCAAGACCGATCTGAAAACGACCATTGTATTCTGGGAATGGTGACTGCAGAGCATTAGTGGTAGAGTTCTTTGGGTTTTTCTCTCCTTTACCACCCGACTCCAAATTCCCTGGACATCACAGGATCAGAAAACCATTAGAAGTCTTCCATTTTCAAAATACTAGACAGTAGAAATTCTTCATGAGCGATTGGAAATCCTCTCAACCACAACAAAATTGAAATATTATCAACTCCCATCATAGATAACATGAGTTGCATTTTGAAGACTTCAAAGAGTACCTCCGAATTCTGAAAAGCTGAAGAAGTACCATTTTCTTTTGACTCCTATTTTTCAAGTCCGGTGGCCAGTCACCCAACCTTAAAAGTTGGCATTCATGCATGCAGTGTATTTTTCCCAATCACTAAAACAGCACATATATTCCAAATGACGACGTAGATCAAGAAATCACAACTGATTTAGAACTAGGCCCCGTGATAGACTATTAGACAAAAAAGATAAAATTTTATGCTTTAGTAAAATACTGGCACGTCCTAGTTTCTAGTTTTAGTTTTCAAAAGCTAGTAGACGACAAGGTAGAAATTATATAATGAACTCCTATTGTTGGAAAGACATGTATTTTACTTATGGAATATGAGGGGGCTATTGAATTACATCACGACCTACCCGGCTAGTCTACTATATGATACTAAGTAATGCACACGGAAATAGCCATTCCATGGTGGATAGTTGTTCACCATGTTCGCTGGTTGGTGCTGGTGCTGGTTTGTGCTAGTTTTGGCTGATTCTGTGAGAGAGAATAAGCTGAAACAAGCTGAAATAAGCCCTGAACCGAACAAGCGAACAGGCTGAACCAGCCTGTTCGCTTGTTCGGTTCAGTTGACTCTAGTAACCATCAAGTATGTGCTATATGTCCCATATTATCTCTTCCTGTTTATGCATATGTTTTCCTAGACATGCTTTTATGTTTCATGAAAATAGGCCATCCTAATGATTGTGTCATGCAGCATAGCCTACAAACACTAGAGGCTGTATGCCAACATATTCCACCCACAGATAAAAACTTATCGTCGATGCAAAGCACGAGATATCCAATCACTAACTACTCCAATGCAAATTCATAGCATAGCTTATCCAATTTTGTCTGTTTCTCAACATATTCATGGGATTAGTTTATTCACTCTTAAGTTATTTCTCAAAGAATGCCCACAGTTAAGCCTGCAGCCATCAGTAATCTTCATATTTCTGTGTATTTTCTTTGCATCTAGAATAGAGTGGGGTTTCTTCTTGTTCATCAGAAGAAAAGTGTTGCAGTAGTGAGAGTGACAGCAGCAGCGATCATAATGGAGGCGCCAATAATAGAACAGTCGGCAGCAGCTGCATCAAAAGTAGAGGAGGCAGCACTGGGGAGAATGGTACTATGTGGCATGGGCCCAAACGACGGACAATCCAACTAATTGCACCCTCTGGCATGACAGGTGACATCCCCATATGGCATTGTCTTTGTTTATGCAAATAGGTACACCTAGTTCGTGCCAGCCTCTTGCATCGAAACAAGCTTAGATTAATTCATCTACATCTGGCCTGTTCGCTTGAGATTCAAGCGGCTGCGGCTGTGGCGTTTTCAGTTTACACTACAGTGTTTGGCAGCGGATGAAAAGCATACTGCAGCGGCTGCCGCTTCAAGCTGCAGCGAATGCTATTCTGCTGTCCTTACCTAAAAACTGGTGCATGCAGTTCTTGGAGGAAAAAAAAATATAGAAAGAAAGATACCCATCAAGTTCTACAGCAGCAGGGCTACAAAGAGAGATTAATTCCTGAAGCTTATCCTCCAGACCACCACATCGTCTTGCAATTAGGTGATATTTGCTGATTATTATTAAACCTTTTGACATTCGCTTATAGCTTTATATATGTTCGTTGGTATAGTACTAGCATGCACAGATCCAACATTAACGTGCCAAAATTCTCGCATTCAATCATTTTTTGTTCAGAAAAAAGGGAAAGAAATTCTCTTTAGGTTAGTGGAGTAATCCATAAACTTGACCAACAACAGCAGAAGATAAATAAATATATAAACAAGAAGTCACCTTGGAAGACAGAGAATTTGAGAACCTCAGGTGTCCCTCTCTTGGGCGGCGCTGGATCCGGCGTGCCCTGAGCCCCTGGCACCACCTGGAACTGGGCGTCCCGGCGCGTCTCCTCCGGCGACAGGGGCGCCGGCTCGCCGAACAGCAGCTGGGGCCCCGCCCACCACGGCAGTGGGCCTGCTCCCGCAGGCGCAGCACCATGGGAGACCACCGCCTGGCTCCCGGCACCGGTGGCGGCGGCGGCCACCTGACCACCAAACCCCTCGTGGCCCTTGAAGCTCATCATGGCGGCGGCGGCGGCGGCCTGCTTCTGCTTGCCTCGTCAAGGAGACTGAAGCTGAAGGCTGCCTCACCCGAGACGACGACGGCAGCAGGCAGCTTGGCTCCAAAGGTGGATTCTTGGCCGGATGGAACACCAAAGAATCCAGCCACAGCCCTGTGGACGAATAGTTAATTAACTAGCAGATTAATTAGAGAGCTTGATGTGGAAATGCTATTATTAAAATGATTGCTACTTTGCTAGGTGAGGTGGCAACAGACAAGAAAATGTAGGGGGGACATAAAACACAAGTTGGAGAATCCGCAAGAACGGAATCTCAAAGAGCACAAGGAAACAAGAACTGAAGAACATGAATCGGATGAAAAATAAAATAAAATAAAAGGAGAGCTGAGAATCAGGCGCCCGGTAAGCTCGCTACAGAAACATGCACCATCAAACCAACCAAAGAGAGGAGAGTGGCGAGCCAAGAAAATATAGACTCGACAGAGAAATCAGTTCAGTTTCCAAGGGAAAGAAAGAAAAAAAGGGAAATAGAATGGTTGGATAGGAACAGCAACAGCAAGTACCAAGGGAAATCAGTTGAGTTTCAACGAGGCCCGGCTCTGTGGGAGGAGGAAGAGAAGAAGCACGCCGAGATCAGCATGGAAAGTAGGGAGGGAGGGAGGGGTCGCTCGCTGGCGAGTGGCGAGCAAGATCGGTCGTAGTGACGGTGAGCCCAGATGGTGCAGAGGAAGAAAAGATTTTGCAACGGGGAAAGGCAGCGGCGGCGCGGCGTTACCTTACCTGAGCTGAGCTTGTGTATGCGTCGGTCCAAGGATTCAGGACAAACCGAGGAGGCAGGCGATGGACCAGCACATGAGCGGAGAGAGAAGAGGAGGAGGCACAGGCAGGCAGCGAGCGAAGCGAACGAGGAAGCGCTGTGGAAGCCCAGCGCCAGGGACCAGGAGGCCGCCTCTCCTAATAATGGACGCAAGAGGGGACAACTATGCACACAGTGAGGAAGGGTGGGAGAGAAGGTTTTTATAATTTTATTTATGTATATATTTAAATGCAAATGGTAGCGTGGGCACACACAACTACAGACTACAGACTGAAGGTCCTCCAAGCTAAGCTCGGAAAAGTCTCCCGTCTTTTAGATCAAAGACATTCATCCGGTTGTATTGAAAGCTTCAAGATCCAGTGCTGAGGTTGCCAGCTTACAAGGTCGCATAACAGATCTTAACATTCGAACTCAACTAGATACAAACTCTGCTTCCAACTCAAAATAGAACTCGACACCCTCAGAGCTATCAAAAAGACTATCATAGAACGCAACAACTATGCATGAGTTAAATCGCGGACGAAGCACTAACTGAGACAAGGTTAAGCATTTCATCCGCCATTGGCTTCAGCTTTGGCTTCAAGAGTGGGCGCCAGGACTTCACCAGCATCAAAGACTTGTAGATGTTGCGCCCGGGGAAGCTAGCACATTCTTGTTGAAAACGATGTCGTTCCTGGTCTTTCAAATCGTCCTCAGCGCACCTGCACAAATGAATAATGTTATCTTTTGCTTCTTCCCTCAACACCCCTCCACAAAGTCAGCGAAGAAGCTTGTGCAACTGGTAGGCGAAGACAGCCATCCCAGGCAATTGCGCAAGAAGGACCAGAGAAATATTGGCAAGGGGCATTGGAAGAGAATGTGATCAGCGGTTTCTAATTTATCACACACAAAGCATTCTTTAGGCATAGACCATTGTTTTCTCTTCAATTGCACCCCAAATTGGATTCTGTCATGAGCTGCCATCCATAAGAAGATCTTCACTTTCAGTGGAATATTACATGTCCAGATCAGAAAAATCTCCTGTCTCCTATCCCAATTTGAGAAAAAAGAAAAGAGAGAAAAAGATGGAGGTTGCCACTAGAACTGCCTGAGTGCAAGATAAGATACTGTGCCGCGCGTGCCATCTTTTTAAGCCTGTTTTGCTTATGGTTTTAACTGGCTTTTCAGCCGTACTGTACTTTATTCTCTCTCACATAACACTATTGGATCAGCCAAAAACCAACAGCCCTATAGCGGCTCCTTGCTTGTTTAAGGGCAAGCAAGTGGTACGCTTGATTCCCATGTCCACTGTAGTCATCGCCACCGTACTACTAACATGGGTAAAGATTCCCAGGAACACGGCGGGCCGGACGCAGCTCGCTTGCCAAATCGGTCGTGCGCCTACCTGCCAACTGTTGCTTCCCTACGCTTACGCTACGCTCCCCTCGCGGAAAGGGCAGCAGGGGAGAGAAGGACTACACGCGGCGCGGTCGCCGTCCGTGAGAGTCCGTCCCCATGTACTGTGCTACTCATTATCTAAAAAAAATGTACTGTACTACTAGCAGTTCGACGGGGGCGAGGTTGGCGTTACTGCTCCTGCTCCCTGTCCCGCCAAGGACCATGGAGCTCTCGTATTATTTACCTGGAGTATGTACCTTGTTTGCTTTATATTGGATTTTCTTTTACATGGCGGCAACACGTTTATATGACGCAACGATTGGCTGATGCGTGTGAACCGTTCATTGATATCATCGGTTGCTATATGATGACGCATGTTACATACTTACATGGGAATCAAGCGTACCACTTGCTTGCCCTTAAACAAGCAAGGAGCCGCTATAGGGCTGTTGGTTTTTGGCTGATCCAATAGTGTTATGTGAGAGAGAATAAAGTACAGTACGGCTGAAAAGCCAGTTAAAACCATAAGCAAAACAGGCTTAAAAAGATGGCACGCGCGGCACAGTATCTTATCTTGCACTCAGGCAGTTCTAGTGGCAACCTCCATCTTTTTCTCTCTTTTCTTTTTTCTCAAATTGGGATAGGAGACAGGAGATTTTTCTGATCTGGACATGTAATATTCCACTGAAAGTGAAGATCTTCTTATGGATGGCAGCTCATGACAGAATCCAATTTGGGGTGCAATTGAAGAGAAAACAATGGTCTATGCCTAAAGAATGCTTTGTGTGTGATAAATTAGAAACCGCTGATCACATTCTCTTCCAATGCCCCTTGCCAATATTTCTCTGGTCCTTCTTGCGCAATTGCCTGGGATGGCTGTCTTCGCCTACCAGTTGCACAAGCTTCTTCGCTGACTTTGTGGAGGGGTGTTGAGGGAAGAAGCAAAAGATAACATTATTCATTTGTGCAGGTGCGCTGAGGACGATTTGAAAGACCAGGAACGACATCGTTTTCAACAAGAATGTGCTAGCTTCCCCGGGCGCAACATCTACAAGTCTTTGATGCTGGTGAAGTCCTGGCGCCCACTCTTGAAGCCAAAGCTGAAGCCAATGGCGGATGAAATGCTTAACCTTGTCTCAGTTAGTGCTTCGTCCGCGATTTAACTCATGCATAGTTGTTGCGTTCTATGATAGTCTTTTTGATAGCTCTGAGGGTGTCGAGTTCTATTTTGAGTTGGAAGCAGAGTTTGTATCTAGTTGAGTTCGAATGTTAAGATCTGTTATGCGACCTTGTAAGCTGGCAACCTCAGCACTGGATCTTGAAGCTTTCAATACAACCGGATGAATGTCTTTGATCTAAAAGACGGGAGACTTTTCCGAGCTTAGCTTGGAGGACCTTCAGTCTGTAGTCTGTAGTTGTGTGTGCCCACGCTACCATTTGCATTTAAATATATACATAAATAAAATTATAAAAACCTTCTCTCCCACCCTTCCTCACTGTGTGCATAGTTGTCCCCTCTTGCGTCCATTATTAGGAGAGGCGGCCTCCTGGTCCCTGGCGCTGGGCTTCCACAGCGCTTCCTCGTTCGCTTCGCTCGCTGCCTGCCTGTGCCTCCTCCTCTTCTCTCTCCGCTCATGTGCTGGTCCATCGCCTGCCTCCTCGGTTTGTCCTGAATCCTTGGACCGACGCATACACAAGCTCAGCTCAGGTAAGGTAACGCCGCGCCGCCGCTGCCTTTCCCCGTTGCAAAATCTTTTCTTCCTCTGCACCATCTGGGCTCACCGTCACTACGACCGATCTTGCTCGCCACTCGCCAGCGAGCGACCCCTCCCTCCCTCCCTACTTTCCATGCTGATCTCGGCGTGCTTCTTCTCTTCCTCCTCCCACAGAGCCGGGCCTCGTTGAAACTCAACTGATTTCCCTTGGTACTTGCTGTTGCTGTTCCTATCCAACCATTCTATTTCCCTTTTTTTCTTTCTTTCCCTTGGAAACTGAACTGATTTCTCTGTCGAGTCTATATTTTCTTGGCTCGCCACTCTCCTCTCTTTGGTTGGTTTGATGGTGCATGTTTCTGTAGCGAGCTTACCGGGCGCCTGATTCTCAGCTCTCCTTTTATTTTATTTTATTTTTCATCCGATTCATGTTCTTCAGTTCTTGTTTCCTTGTGCTCTTTGAGATTCCGTTCTTGCGGATTCTCCAACTTGTGTTTTATGTCCCCCCTACATTTTCTTGTCTGTTGCCACCTCACCTAGCAAAGTAGCAATCATTTTAATAATAGCATTTCCACATCAAGCTCTCTAATTAATCTGCTAGTTAATTAACTATTCGTCCACAGGGCTGTGGCTGGATTCTTTGGTGTTCCATCCGGCCAAGAATCCACCTTTGGAGCCAAGCTGCCTGCTGCCGTCGTCGTCTCGGGTGAGGCAGCCTTCAGCTTCAGTCTCCTTGACGAGGCAAGCAGAAGCAGGCCGCCGCCGCCGCCGCCATGATGAGCTTCAAGGGCCACGAGGGGTTTGGTGGTCAGGTGGCCGCCGCCGCCACCGGTGCCGGGAGCCAGGCGGTGGTCTCCCATGGTGCTGCGCCTGCGGGAGCAGGCCCACTGCCGTGGTGGGCGGGGCCCCAGCTGCTGTTCGGCGAGCCGGCGCCCCTGTCGCCGGAGGAGACGCGCCGGGACGCCCAGTTCCAGGTGGTGCCAGGGGCTCAGGGCACGCCGGATCCAGCGCCGCCCAAGAGAGGGACACCTGAGGTTCTCAAATTCTCTGTCTTCCAAGGTGACTTCTTGTTTATATATTTATTTATCTTCTGCTGTTGTTGGTCAAGTTTATGGATTACTCCACTAACTAAAGAGAATTTCTTTCCCTTTTTTCTGAACAAAAAATGATTGAATGCGAGAATTTTGGCACGTTAATGTTGGATCTGTGCATGCTAGTACTATACCAACGAACATATATAAAGCTATAAGCGAATGTCAAAAGGTTTAATAATAATCAGCAAATATCACCTAATTGCAAGACGATGTGGTGGTCTGGAGGATAAGCTTCAGGAATTAATCTCTCTTTGTAGCCCTGCTGCTGTAGAACTTGATGGGTATCTTTCTTTCTATATTTTTTTTCCTCCAAGAACTGCATGCACCAGTTTTTAGGTAAGGACAGCAGAATAGCATTCGCTGCAGCTTGAAGCGGCAGCCGCTGCAGTATGCTTTTCATCCGCTGCCAAACACTGTAGTGTAAACTGAAAACGCCACAGCCGCAGCCGCTTGAATCTCAAGCGAACAGGCCAGATGTAGATGAATTAATCTAAGCTTGTTTCGATGCAAGAGGCTGGCACGAACTAGGTGTACCTATTTGCATAAACAAAGACAATGCCATATGGGGATGTCACCTGTCATGCCAGAGGGTGCAATTAGTTGGATTGTCCGTCGTTTGGGCCCATGCCACATAGTACCATTCTCCCCAGTGCTGCCTCCTCTACTTTTGATGCAGCTGCTGCCGACTGTTCTATTATTGGCGCCTCCATTATGATCGCTGCTGCTGTCACTCTCACTACTGCT
>JAHUYU010003393.1:0-14015 GCA_030439765.1 Tripidium arundinaceum | reverse complement strand
AACAGGTGTTGTTATGTGAGTGTAGCAACAGATACGAGTGCTAGCAAATGCTCAAACTGATCAAGTTAAACGAAATATGATTGTTTAAGCATTGTTGAGCAGTTTTAAGCATTTCAAGAGGGGGTTCACCACCGAAAATAGCACATAGCAAGTATAAGAAGGAAATCAACCTAGTGCTAACAAGTATATACCAGGTGAACTACCCCAAGCAGCGGTCGCACATCATGTCAAAGACAAACCTAACACTTTTATTTGATCAAAATTATCAAGATATTTCAATTTTCAATTTATTACAAGTATCAGTCAAACATGTGTGTGCGAGAGGTTGTAAGTACTGTCACACCTAACTTTCCAACCAAGTGGAGCCTATGTCATAAGACAATCAGGAGCAATGGTTTCGGATAGGAAGCAGTCCCGATACCTTGTTGTGGGACAGTACAGACCCATCTTGATCTTTTCTCATCATTTAACTTGGATTTCGAATTTTAGTACAGGTATATCAGAGTTTGTCCAAGCAAGTGAATGACTCAAAGCAAGAGACATAGCAACCTAGCATACACATGATAACAGCAGGGATTTCAACACATCCTCTACATGCTAGTTGTCAATCTCCGTGGTGAACAGATTTTCATGTTTCATCATTTGTTAATCATGTTCATAAGTTGTAAAAATAGGCTTAGCTCACATAACATGTATCAGGTGATCAAAGAGAGCCTAAGCTTCAAGCAATATCATGTACGCACAAAACATACTAAGTAGAGCATAGTTTCATTCTAATAGCTATATTTATGAAGCTTAAAAATGCTCTATCATACATGATGCTATGTAATGCAATTATGATACAAAAGCCAAAAACAGAACTAAACTACAACTAATGTACAACAACTAAAAGTTTCCCTCCTCTAAAAAGGGAAACAAACACCTAGTTCCCCTCGCAAACGTGCAAATGAAGCTTGGTCTAGGGGTTTGGTTAGGATATCGGCAACTGATTTTGGGTGTCAACATGGCTCAAGTCTATGTCTCCTTTCTCATAATGATCGCACAAGAAGTGAAAGCGCACATCAATATGTTTGTTCTTTGAGTGGAGAACTAGATTTTTAGCCACACTAATTGCACTTGTGCTATCACAAAGCAAGGGCACTCGAGTGAATTCTAGGCCAAAATCTCTCAAGGTAGCAATCATCCAAAGGAGTTGGGAGCAACAACTAGCGGCAGCAACATATTTAGCTTCAGTTGTGGACTAGGCAACACTCGATTTCTTGCGAGAGGACCAAGAGACCAAGGAAGAACCAAGAAACTAACAAGTCCCTGATGTGGACTTTCTATCTAAGCGGCAGCCAGCAAAGTCAGCATCAGAATAACCGTAAAGAGAAAGCGAGGAAGAAGCATAATACCAAAGCCCAAACTCAGGAGTGAATCAGAGATACCTCATGATTCTCTTCACCGCTTGGCAATGAGAAGTGCGCGGCGAAGCCTAAAAGCGTGCACACAGACACACCGAGAAGTGGATGTCCGGTCTTGTCGCTGTCAGGTACAGCAAAGACTCGATCATGCTGCGGTACTCTTTCTGATCAATGTCTTCTCCTTCTTCATTAGCGTCCAGGGCCATCGTGGTCGACATGGGCATCGAAAGAGGCTTGGCCTCACCCATATCGAACTTCTTCAGCACATCCTTGGTGTACTTCCCTTGGTGGACGAATGTACCTTCCCGGGTTTGCTTGATTTGCAGCTCGAGAAAGAATGTCAACTCTCCCATCATGCTCATCTCAAACTCCCTGCTCATAAGATCTGCAAACTTGGCAACAAGTGCATGAGAAGAGCCACCGAAAATGATATCATCCACGTAAATCTGAACTAAGAGGAGTATCATTGCCTTCTTGAGGAGAAAAAGAGTTTTGTCAATTGAACCCATTTTAAAACCCTTTTCAAGCAAAAACGATTTCAAGCGCTCATACCAGGCTCTAGGGGCTTGTTTGGGTTGATCTGAGATGAGCTAGGACGTGTGTTGATCCTATTCACCAAGTGATTTCATCCGATTCCACACGAGCTCATAGATCAGGACGATTTCGTTTTTGGGAGGAAAAATAGAGTTCTTCGCGAGATCTGAAACTCGCGTTGTTTGGCTAAGTCTTGGACGATATCTCCTAGAGATAGCCTCCCAACTTCCTTGTGACCCTCTATGTCAAATTTGTTGAAGTTGTTGTTGATTTGGCCGAGATCCGATCGATTTCACTTTTGTTCGTGCGTTCTTCGGGCACAACGGACACGAGTCGGGGCCACCGGATTGTGCACCGGATACGTCCGGTGTGTACAGCGCAGCCCGGCCGTGCACCGTGGTAACCGGTGTGCACCGGTTCGCACATCGTGGTGACCGGTGTGCACCGGTCAAGGGACACCGGATACGGCACCTAGAGAGCTTCACTCTCGTCTATCGCAGCTAAGGAGCACCGGACACGACCGGTGCGCCTGTGTCTGCGCCGCACAATTTTTTTCCCTCGGGTCTGTGTTCCAGGATCCACCGGACCTGTCCGGTGCAGACCACAGACACGTCCGGTGCATCCTGTGTGGCGTTGTTTCTCGGTGTGGGTGTCGTGTCTTTGCATTCCATCTTCTCTGAGTGTCTCGATGTGTTTTTGGTCATCACCAAAACACCTAGCCACCAGTTGACTCGTAGACATCTCTTTGCGTAGAGTTTTGCTTCTTGGGGTTTAAACTTAGGACAGCAGCATATTTTCGGGGAAAAAAATTTAGACTCCCATTCACAACCCCCCCCCCCCCCCCCCCCCCCCCCCCCCCCTTGTCCGCCGTTTTCGGTCCTTCGTAAGCCAACCAGTGAGGCAATAGGGTGACAACTGGACGGGCATCGCGTGAAGGGCGGCAACCCACATTTGGCCGGAGAGCCTAGCACCGATGGTTGAAGGCTCTGTACGGTTACTAACCGCCAGAGGAAGAAAATAACAAGAGTTTACATGTGCCTATCATTTCACATTTTGAAGAACCTTTATATTTGATAAGAGAAACACCGTGTATCAAGTTCAGTCACAGGATATGAGAATCCGAAGTTAACCGTTGGAACAAAGTTTATTCTTCCAGAGTCTCGGTTGGTCATACAGTGAAACCCCTTGCCACGTCCAAGAAAACGTAGCCTCTCATTCTGTTCTTTGGCCCTAGTAACGGTAGATGAGATCGTTAAATGCACCTGGATTCTTCGCGAAGTGATCGATCTCAGCCTGCGGGAAAAAATGCCGCAATCGTACAGAATATTTAAAATTAAAACAATAAAAAGAGATTAAAGCATGCTAAAAGAAAATAAAATTAAAGAATGCTGACCTTCCGTATAGCTATGACCGGATTCAGCCAGATACTTGGAGTGGAGCTTATTTATGCTGGGGGAAAGAGAACAGGGAAGCTCCATTAAGAACCGCATGCCCACCTGGTGTGCCTCTTGATTTAGTCAGCAACTTCGAGATCAAATCCTTCGATGGTTGCGCAAATCCGCACTTGGGTCTTGCTGCTATCGTTGCCGCCGCATCGATGGGCTAAGAAGAGACCTTAAGTTGCCTGAACCAATTGGTATGAATTCCTTTATGCCTGGCATTTCCTTTTGGCCATTGTTTCCAAAATTATGCTTTGTCGGTAATATTTGGAAACAATCCTAACAACCTTCGATCCGATAGGTGACAAGCGTTCGGTACTGAATGAAGTACTATATGTCTAGAAACATCATTACCTCAGTATGCAAATACCTTATGTGATTCGTGTTGTTTGTAGAATCAAACCCTTCTGATCACGCTTCCAAACTGAAAAGGCTACCGCAGAACCTGCAGGAATCTGTAGAATCGCTTTCTGCAGATAAGGTTTTGCATGAATTAATTGGTGATGAACTTGTCACAGCTGCCATAGCTATACGGAAGGTCAGCATTCTTTAATTTTATTTTCTTTTAGCATGCTTTAATCTCTTTTATTGTTTTAATTTTAAATATTCTGTACGAATTGCGGCATTTTTTCCCGCAGGCTGAGATCGATCACTTCGCGAAGAATCCAGGTGCATTTAACGATCTCATCTACCGTTACTAGGGCCAAAGAACAGAATGAGAGGCTACGTTTTCTTGGACGTGGCAAGGGGTTTCACTGTATGACCAACCGAGACTCTGGAAGAATAAACTTTGTTCCAACGGTTAACTTCGGATTCTCATATCCTGTGACTGAACTTGATACACGGTGTTTCTCTTATCAAATATAAAGGTTCTTCAAAATGTGAAATGATAGGCACATGTAAACTCTTGTTATTTTCTTCCTCTGGCGGTTAGTAACCGTACAGAGCCTTCAACCATCGGTGCTAGGCTCTCCGGCCAAATGTGGGTTGCCGCCCTTCACGCGATGCCCGTCCAGTTGTCACCCTATTGCCTCACTGGTTGGCTTACGAAGGACCGAAAACGGCGACAAGGGGGGGGGGGGGGGGGGGGGGGGGGGGTTGTGAATGGGAGTCTAAATTTTTTTCCCCGAAAATATGCTGCTGTCCTAAGTTTAAACCCCAAGAAGCAAAACTCTACGCAAAGAGATGTCTACGAGTCAACTGGTGGCTAGGTGTTTTGGTGATGACCAAAAACACATCGAGACACTCAGAGAAGATGGAATGCAAAGACACGACACCCACACCGAGAAACAACGCCACACAGGATGCACCGGACGTGTCTGTGGTCTGCACCGGACAGGTCCGGTGGATCCTGGAACACAGACCCGAGGGAAAAAATTGTGCGGCGCAGACACAGGCGCACCGGTCGTGTCCGGTGCTCCTTAGCTGCGATAGACGAGAGTGAAGCTCTCTAGGTGCCGTATCCGGTGTCCCCTTGACCGGTGCACACCGGTCACCACGATGTGCGAACCGGTGCACACCGGTTACCACGGTGCACGGCCGGGCTGCGCTGTACACACCGGACGTATCCGGTGCACAATCCGGTGGCCCCGACTCGTGTCCGTTGTGCCCGAAGAACGCACGAACAAAAGTGAAATCGATCGGATCTCGGCCAAATCAACAACAACTTCAACCAAATTTGACATAGAGGGTCACAAGGAAGTTGGGAGGCTATCTCTAGGAGATATCGTCCAAGACTTAGCCAAACAACGCGAGTTTCAGATCTCGCGAAGAACTCTATTTTTCCTCCCAAAAACGAAATCGTCCTGATCTATGAGCTCGTGTGGAATCGGATGAAATCACTTGGTGAATAGGATCAACACACGTCCTAGCTCATCTCAGATCAACCCAAACAAGCCCCTAGAGCCTGGTATGAGCGCTTGAAATCGTTTTTGCTTGAAAAGGGTTTTAAATGGGTTCAATTGACAAAACTCTTTTTCTCCTCAAGAAGGCAATGATACTCTCTTAGTTCAGATTTACGTGGATGATATCATTTTCGGTGGCTCTTCTCATGCACTTGTTGCCAAGTTTGCAGATCTTATGAGCAGGAGTTTGAGATGAGCATGATGGGAGAGTTGACATTCTTTCTCGAGCTGCAAATCAAGCAAACCCGGGAAGGTACATTCGTCCACCAAGGGAAGTACACCAAGGATGTGCTGAAGAAGTTCGATATGGGTGAGGCCAAGCCTCTTTCGATGCCCATGTCGACCACGATGGCCCTGGACGCTAATGAAGAAGGAGAAGACATTGATCAGAAAGAGTACCGCAGCATGATCGAGTCTTTGCTGTACCTGACAGCGACAAGACCGGACATCCACTTCTCGTGTGTCTGTGTGCACGCTTTTAGGCTTCGCCGCGCACTTCTCATTGCCAAGCGGTGAAGAGAATCATGAGGTATCTCTGATTCACTCCTGAGTTTGGGCTTTGGTATTATGCTTCTTCCTCGCTTTCTCTTTACGGTTATTCTGATGCTGACTTTGCTGGCTGCCGCTTAGATAGAAAGTCCACATCAGGGACTTGTTAGTTTCTTGGTTCTTCCTTGGTCTCTTGGTCCTCTCGCAAGAAATCGAGTGTTGCCTAGTCCACAACTGAAGCTAAATATGTTGCTGCCGCTAGTTGTTGCTCCCAACTCCTTTGGATGATTGCTACCTTGAGAGATTTTGGCCTAGAATTCACTCGAGTGCCCTTGCTTTGTGATAGCACAAGTGCAATTAGTGTGGCTAAAAATCTAGTTCTCCACTCAAAGAACAAACATATTGATGTGCGCTTTCACTTCTTGTGCGATCATTATGAGAAAGGAGACATAGACTTGAGCCATGTTGACACCCAAAATCAGTTGCCGATATCCTAACCAAACCCCTAGACCAAGCTTCATTTGCACGTTTGCGAGGGGAACTAGGTGTTTGTTTCCCTTTTTAGAGGAGGGAAACTTTTAGTTGTTGTACATTAGTTGTAGTTTAGTTCTGTTTTTGGCTTTTGTATCATAATTGCATTACATAGCATCATGTATGATAGAGCATATTTTAAGCTTCATAAATATAGCTATTAGAATGAAACTATGCTCTACTTAGTATGTTTTGTGCGTACATGATATTGCTTGAAGCTTAGGCTCTCTTTGATCACCTGATACATGTTATGTGAGCTAAGCCTATTTTTACAACTTATGAACATGATTAACAAATGATGAAACATGAAAATCTGTTCACCACGGAGATTGACAACTAGCATGTAGAGGATGTGTTGAAATCCCTGCTGTTATCATGTGTATGCTAGGTTGCTATGTCTCTTGCTTTGAGTCATTCACTTGCTTGGACAAACTCTGATATACCTGTACTAAAATTCGAAATCAAGTTAAATGATGAGAAAAGATCAAGATGGGTCTGTACTGTCCCACAACAAGGTATCGGGACTGCTTCCTATCCGAAACCATTGCTCCTGATTGTCTTATGACATAGGCTCCACTTGGTTGGAAAGTTAGGTGTGACAGTACTTACAACCTCTCGCACACACATGTTTGACTGATACTTGTAATAAATTGAAAATTGAAATATCTTGATAATTTTGATCAAATAAAAGTGTTAGGTTTGTCTTTGACATGATGTGCGACCGCTGCTTGGGGTAGTTCACCTGGTATATACTTGTTAGCACTAGGTTGATTTCCTTCTTATACTTGCTATGTGCTATTTTCGGTGGTGAACCCCCTCTTGAAATGCTTAAAACTGCTCAACAATGCTTAAACAATCATATTTCGTTTAACTTGATCAGTTTGAGCATTTGCTAGCACTCGTATCTGTTGCTACACTCACATAACAACACCTGTTAGAGCATCTTTTCACTCTGATTGCTATACTCCTGAAGCTTCTACATTTCTGCATCCCTATGCATACATACGATCCTTTGAGGGGGAGTTGCAGTTTTTTAGTCGCTTGTTTTGCATTCCTTCAGCTTGATGTTTGCATGTGCCAACAAGGGGGAGAATGTTTCACACACAAATCCACCTAAAAAGAGAGTGATGTTGAGTGCATGCATTCATTTAGGAGATTGCATTTGTTCAGGGGGAGTTGCATATTTGATCCTGATCTGGTTTTTGAATTGCCTTTTGCTAGTTGTGTTGAGCCTTTGCCTCTTGTGGAGGGACTAGCAGTTTTCAGGTTTCAGTTTGTGTTCTGATTTGAGCTTTGCTAGTGGTGTTGAGCCCTTTCTGCCTCTTCTTGAGGACTAGCTGTGTTTTACTTGGTTGCGTCAAGCCGTTGCCCATGTCTTTGGAGACCAAGTTTTGCTCATTTCAAAAGACCCTGGCTTGGCTTTTCATTGGCTTTTGGTCATTTGGGTGAGTTCTCTGTTTCTTCTTCTTCTGCTGCTTCTTTCGCTCAGCTGTTGTGTGTTGCTGTTGACAATGCACTCATCAAGGGGGAGATTGCGAACACATGGTCGATATGTACCCATGTGGTTCGATTTGTGATGAGTGATTGTCAACGAGAGTAGCGCTTTGGGTTGAGTTGTTGAACTAACCGAGGCGTGAGTTTGGGTTGTGCAACATGTCTCTTGCTTGTGGTGCGCAGGTGTGGAGCTCGGAGACGGTGGTCGACGGCGAAGGTGAAGGTCAAGCGAGTTCGTGCCGATGCACTGGGAGCGGTGAAGGACGGATGCCGGGGGCTTGGACCGAGGGACTGGAGAAGCCAGGTGACTGACCGTGGGTGGCTCACACCTGGGGCCATCGACAAGTGCGAGAGTACATGAGGAGTGGACTGTGTTGACCAAGTCAAGACGGCGGTTGGGCAAGTCAAGCGGAGGCGCTGGAGGACTTGACGGCCGGGCGGTCAAGGACGACGGTGACACGTGTCGAGCTAGTGGAGCGAGCGTATGAAGTACGCTACCTGTGAGTGGTTTGGGCCTCAAAACCACCGGTGGACGGTTTTCGGGTTTGGGCCTCAAAACCCGGGTGCGGTTCCGGTGGGAATCCGAGGCGGCACGTGGCGTCATCGCGAGGCTTGTGTCGAGGCGAAGCTAAGTCATGAAGGGCGCATAGCCGTCGGATCAGCGAATCTCTGAGTTGGACCATAGTACCCTTTGGGTTAGGTGGTTCGCTCTAATTACCTAGGGGTACATTGAGAATGTGTAATAGACTCTATAAATAAGAGGGGGCTGCCCCAATCAGTCCTTATCTCTCCAGCCAGTCATTTCTTTCATCCTTGTTAGGGTTTCCCTGTCTCTAGACTGCTGTAGTGATCCGCAGATGACATAGCCAAATCATTCATCTATGTAAATCAAATCTTGTGAACCTGATCTAAGTGGGAATGGAGGCCTTAACCTCCTGTTGTCCTCGTGGTTCAATGATCTGAGTTCATCTTTTGATTTCGCGTTTTTGGTGTTCTTCTTCTCCCGGTTTCCCTCCTTTCTCGTTTTGCTTTGATCTCTCTTTTGTGAAGGTTTGGGGTTGTTCGGGTTGATCTGAGATGAGCTAGGACGTGTGTTGATCCTATTCACCAAGTGATTTCATCCGATTCCACACGAGCTCATAGATCAGGACGATTTCGTTTTTGGGAGGAAAAATAGAGTTCTTCGCGAGATCTGAAACTCGCGTTGTTTGGCTAAGTCTTGGACGATATCTCCTAGAGATAGCCTCCCAACTTCCTTGTGACCCTCTATGTCAAATTTGGTTGAAGTTGTTGTTGATTTGGCCGAGATCCGATCGATTTCACTTTTGTTCGTGCGTTCTTCGGGCACAACGGACACGAGTCGGGGCCACCGGATTGTGCACCGGATACGTCCGGTGTGTACAGCGCAGCCCGGCCGTGCACCGTGGTAACCGGTGTGCACCGGTTCGCACATCGTGGTGACCGTGTGCACCGGTCAAGGGACACCGGATACGGCACCTAGAGAGCTTCACTCTCGTCTATCGCAGCTAAGGAGCACCGGACACGACCGGTGCGCCTGTGTCTGCGCCGCACAATTTTTTCCCTCGGGTCTGTGTTCCAGGATCCACCGGACCTGTCCGGTGCAGACCACAGACACGTCCGGTGCATCCTGTGTGGCGTTGTTTCTCGGTGTGGGTGTCGTGTCTTTGCATTCCATCTTCTCTGAGTGTCTCGATGTGTTTTTGGTCATCACCAAAACACCTAGCCACCAGTTGACTCGTAGACATCTCTTTGCGTAGAGTTTTGCTTCTTGGGGTTTAAACTTAGGACAGCAGCATATTTTCGGGGAAAAAAATTTAGACTCCCATTCACAACCCCCCCCCCCCCCCCCCCCCCTTGTCGCCGTTTTCGGTCCTTCGTAAGCCAACCAGTGAGGCAATAGGGTGACAACTGGACGGGCATCGCGTGAAGGGCGGCAACCCACATTTGGCCGGAGAGCCTAGCACCGATGGTTGAAGACTCTGTACGGTTACTAACCGCCAGAGGAAGAAAATAACAAGAGTTTACATGTGCCTATCATTTCACATTTTGAAGAACCTTTATATTTGATAAGAGAAACACCGTGTATCAAGTTCAGTCACAGGATATGAGAATCCGAAGTTAACCGTTGGAACAAAGTTTATTCTTCCAGAGTCTCGGTTGGTCATACAGTGAAACCCCTTGCCACGTCCAAGAAAACGTAGCCTCTCATTCTGTTCTTTGGCCCTAGTAACGGTAGATGAGATCGTTAAATGCACCTGGATTCTTCGCGAAGTGATCGATCTCAGCCTGCGGGAAAAAATGCCGCAATTCGTACAGAATATTTAAAATTAAAACAATAAAAAGAGATTAAAGCATGCTAAAAGAAAATAAAATTAAAGAATGCTGACCTTCCGTATAGCTATGGCAGCTGTGACAAGTTCATCACCAATTAATTCATGCAAAACCTTATCTGCAGAAAGCGATTCTACAGATTCCTGCAGGTTCTGCGGTAGCCTTTTCAGTTTGGAAGCGTGATCAGAAGGGTTTGATTCTACAAACAACACGAATCACATAAGGTATTTGCATACTGAGGTAATGATGTTTTCTAGACATATAGTACTTCATTCAGTACCGAACGCTTGTCACCTATCGGATCGAAGGTTGTTAGGATTGTTTCCAAATATTACCGACAAAGCATAAATTTTGGAAACAATGGCCAAAAGGAAATGCCAGGCATAAAGGAATTCATACCAATTGGTTCAGGCAACTTAAGGTCTCTTCTTAGCCCATCGATGCCGGCGGCAACGATAGCAGCAAGACCCAAGTGCGGATTTGCGCAACCATCGAAGGATTTGATCTCGAAGTTGCTGACTAAATCAAGAGGCACACCAGGTGGGCATGCGGTTCTTAATGGAGCTTCCCTGTTCTCTTTCCCCCAGCATAAATAAGCTCCACTCCAAGTATCTGGCTGAATCCGGTCATAGCTATACACAAAAATAAAAAATCAAGTGAACCTGATCATTGAATAGGGAGCACATAACAGACTGTTCAAATGGTTTCATCAGTATACTGGCATTTTGTCAGAGAAGTAGCAAATTATGCTCTCTGGATTATAGGGATAAATGAATTGACATCTTGTAAATATCATGCAGCTTATGTGAGAAACAAACAATGTATTGAGTTATCAAGATTTCAATTGAATTACAGGGCATTCTTAGAAGCGTTAATAGAAGACATTACCTGTTTGGGTGAGGAGCGGTAAATGCCAATATTGATGGAAGATGATGATACACTCCAGCAAGGAACTGTTCTCCAATTTTTGACATTCCATGAAAATTATCTTTACTTGACCCCATAAAAACATTCTGATCATTCTCCCACAAGCTCAGATGCACGTGAGAACCAGATCCAAGATCATTCAAATCAGGCCTGGAAAGTGTCCAGGCAGAAGAAAGAATCAGATACCAGATAAATAGGGCCTGTTTGGTAGGCTGCACGAGGGTGGCTGGTCCGTGAGGATGGACTGGGCCAGAGCAGATATGGGCAGGCTAGACTGGGGAGGTGCAACCAGCTGTGTTTGGTTACGAGGACCGAGCGTAGCTCGGTTGGCTCGCTTGCCAGGTGTGCCAGCGGCCAGGCGCGAGTTCGATCCCCAGGATCGACACTCGCGTGACTCACTGGGGTTTTTCCCCATTGGCCCCCAGGATGGGTCCCGATCTGGACTAAAGGGTACACACACGCGTGCGTGTTCAGTGGTACTGCACCTTTCCTGCGCACTAGAGGCTTAGCACCTCCCAATCCCTTCCTAGTGTGTGTGAGGACGCGCACACGTGCGTGTGCGTGTGGTGTGAGTGTGGCGTGTGTTCGTGGCGCCCTCGTTGTACCCTCTCAAAAAAAAAGCTGTGTTTGGTTACTGTGTTTAACCAGAGCCTTTGCTCCCCATGTTTGTTTGGCTGCATGAGCTGTGGACCATAGCTTAAAAGCAACAGCCGAGCGCCCCTTTTTGACCCAACTGTTGTGAGCACAGGTCGAGCCTAGAAGAAAAGAACTTCATTTCCGTTTCCCCAGGTGCAGGCTTTTGGCTGCTTTAAGAGGCATGCCAAGCCTGGCCCGCCAGGCTTTCCAGCCTACCAAATACAAGAAGCTGCAGCCCGTCAGCCAGGCCGCTCATGCAGGCAAACAAATAGGCCCATAAAGTTTCAAATGATTGGTGATCCAGACATCCAGCATGGACCAAGTATTGATCCAGACATCCAGTATGGACCAAGTATAGCTCATATTTCAGCTCCCTTCAGCACCAAAAGAGTTTCAACTCTCTTTTTGCCTGGCCAAATCTGTTCACAAACATTTTGCTACTAGCACAAAACGAGGTACACAGACAAATCCATTCTTTGAAGCTTACTTAAATTGTTTCTGTTTAATTTAATAAATTGTTAGCTTAATTTCACTTTACTGTTTTTCACCTATGGTCACAAGATATTAAAGAAAGACAAAGTTAATCTCCATTATCGAACCATAATGTGGTGAAACTTAAATGAGCAGACCTATCTATGTTGATCCATAACTTACTTTGGAAGAAATGTTGCTAGCAGTCCATGCTTTCGAGCAATCGATTTAATAGTCTCACGGGCATATATGAGTTTGTCAGCCGCAAGAGTGCACAAGATATACTTCAAGGCTATCTCAAACTGCCCTTTTCCAGCTTCAGCATGCAACTGCCATTTTTGAGAGAGGGGGGGGGGGGGTTACACATAAAAAAAAAACAATCAACAAATCATTGCTAATGACATCAAATGTTGTACTTCAACATGAATTTTTTGCACATGACAAATGTAAAGCACTTACCTGCTCAACAACAATGCCTGAAGCTTTGAGGGAAGAATATACTTCTTGTAATATGGATGATGCGCCATCAAATGCTGAAGTTGAGCAGTAATTGGTATTATCATATGGAACCCACTGCTCAACTCCGTCACTGCAGAGATTTTCTATTCAGATCCATAAAGAATAAAAAGGTTTTAAAATTTTCAATAGGAAACATAGCCTGGAAAAGCTACCTTACTAATTTTCTGCGAAGAAAAAATTCATTCTCAAAACCTGCCTTCATTGTCTGAAAGGATAAATAACTAAGCATGAATACCAAAACAAATGCAATTTAGAATCCATGAGGCCAAACAGCCTTCGAAAATTTAGACAGGAGAAAGTGTGGATTTATTCTTACCACATTGAACTCATCTAGCAGAACTTTTGTGACTTTCCTCAAGGCATTTCTAGGACAGTATTCCCAGCCTTCTCCAGGCCTTATTTGCATGTCAGCCATGACCATTTCCTCGCGTCTTGACCTTGTAACAAGAGTAATCTACCATTAACATAATTAGAAGTGAGGCTTCTAGAAACATAAAATTTATACTAGCATAATCAAGCCAATTTTAATAGGTATATTATTAAAAGAACAAAACATGATGTCTTAATGCATTTGACGAATTAATGTGAACTAAACAAGAAAACAGAATCGCTAGATGGGCACTTTTGAGTCCTGCCCTTGCCCTGGTAGTTGTGTCACTTGCTTTTGTCATAGGCTAAAAGTCTGTGCTTTCCCTAAGTAAGGTGGGTGTGTTGTGTTATGGGGTTTCTTATCTTTGTGTACTCATCTTTCTTCTTAATGAAATGATACGCAGCTCCCCTGAGTGTTCGAGAAAAAAAAACCAAGAAAATAGAACACTCTTATCCATAATGTAGCAATTGATTTTTAGAGTTATAACATAATTTAGTTTTTTATTTTACAAGAATATATTAGGTGATTACTAGTAAAGGAATGAGACTGGCATGCTATTTCAAGAAATGATATCCCCTATTCTAGTACTCTCTCCGTTCCAAATTTTAAGTCGTTTATGTATCTAGACATAGCATATATCTAGGTGCATAACAAAAATTATGTACCTTGAAAAAACAAAACAGACTTACAATTTGGAATTGAGGGAGTAGTAGTTACCCATATAAATAGCATAGGAACTTCAAATGCATAGTTGTGATGGCCCAGCAGATGGGTCTAACCTTACTGGTGTAGGCGAGATCAGACTTGTACCAGATATGCCAACACTTGTTAGGGATCCCATGGTATTCTGATTGTTTTTGAAGATTCTTCACTAGCTTTTAAATAACTTGACCAATCTAGGAGGAACAATGTGCATTGTAATGTAAACATGAAGAAAGAAAACCAA
>JAHUYU010000508.1:0-20323 GCA_030439765.1 Tripidium arundinaceum | reverse complement strand
CGGTTAGGAGAGAGGAGGGGGGACCGAGCGGTGTCCTTGGGGAGGTGGTGGCGACGATGATACTTTGGAATAATGTCTTTCCGGCCTCTCCCTACCTCGACGATGTTCGATCTGGCATCGGCGAAGGGCTAGTGAGAGTTTGGTTTGTCAGATCTATTGTTCTTCTTCAGATCTTGGCATTTGGTGTGCTTATCAGAGGAAGCAGTTGGTTGGCTTTCGATGCGGCGATCTCAACCTCTTCTTTTGGTCTGTTCTGCAGCAAGGTCCGGCATCTGCAACACGTTGTTCTGATGGTGAAGGATTGTAAGCCTGCGTCCTTTGGAGTTTTTCTCCAGCTGATGTTCTTTCAATGGGTACTAAATCTTGTTGTCAGTGGCGAGTGGCTTTTTCGGTCTTCAAAGCCTTGTTTGGCGAGGGTGTTTGCCGGTGTCCCTTTTCTTTGCTGTCTTCACAGTGCGATTTTCAAACTCCAGCAGGCAGTGGACGTCCGAAGGAAGAAGACGACCGATTTGGTATTTGATGCACTCTTATTTTTTATAGGTCATTTTGTGTCTTATTGTTCATCTTTTGTACCAGCCTTTTTTTTCTTGCTATATATCAGATGTCACACTTGTTTAAGTGTCTTTATAAAAAACAGAGACTAAAATGAGCCCAACCATCAAGGCCCATATAACAAACCCTAACACCTTCGCTTCCATGGCCCTTCAATCTTCTCTATTCCTCCTTCTTCCCCATAGATGTCGCCCACCTCTCCCCACGGACGCCATCGGCCGCCCACCTCTCCTCTATGGCAGAACCGCCTGAATTAATACACTCCTAAGGGTACTCATCTTCCATTAGACGCTAAGTACCCAAGTGAGCGCACTAATCGGACGAATTCCGTCGAGCACACCCCAATGGGAGAACTCGAAAATCCATATTTTTTCATTAGGATCATAAACGAGTGAATAAAGCTTACAATATTCTTAACCATTTCTTACAACACTTTTAATACAACATCAAAGTTATAGACAAAATAATTTAACAGCGGAATATAAACATGTGATCAGGGTTTCAGCGGAATTAATCATTTATTTAATGACAAGTTTAAGTATTAACATGATGAACCTTTGTACATGAAATGAAAGTAGATAGTAAACCTTTCTTTATAAAAACATTTTTAGAGGATTATCAATAAACTCTAAGTCCGTGTCGCAAAGGAAATCCTCGCTGAGCCAACTAGGAGGGTTTCCACACACAAGTATCAGCTTAACATCACCTATCACCTGCAACAGGGTAGAATAAAACCCTGAGTACACAATTGTACTTAGCAAGACTTACTCGACAGAAGGAAATAAAAAACTCCAAGGATATGCAAGGCTATCTGGCTTGTGTGTTTATTGCATCTGCAGGAATTATTACTAAAAGTGCATCCTTATATTCATTTTATTAGCAGTCATGATTAATTCATTAACCTCACCATTCTAGATTAGCACCTGTTCTACTTTCAAGCAAGAGATGAACAATCAAAACCATTTTATCCTCTTCCATGTCCCAGTTCTTACTACGGTGCTAGACCATAGCCAAGTTGTACCGCATCACGCGGCATTCGCGAATCAATGTATCCCAGCTGACTACCTCGAAACACATGCCTTATCTGCACCCCGGGCACAGACAAGACCAACTCGTTCCACTCCTATCAAGGGGTCCAGGTCCTCGTCCAAACTTGGACTCCAATCCCCCAACACCTGAGTCCCAGACTCAGTATGGTGCTTGGACCTCCACCTATCACCGCCTCCAATCAGTCGGTCCGAAAAGAGCCAGAACCCACGACAAGAGAGTAACAAGCCTCCCCGCTCTCATAAACAAGTATGTGCTCAAGGTAAGAGTCTATGACCTGACTACCATCTACAGCAACGAACAGTCCTCAATCGACATAGACGGGACAAATGCAACCAGAGGCTTGCCCTGTTGCCTGACCAAGTCCAAATCCAAATCCAAATCCAAGTACAGCTCGTCCGGTCTCTAGTTATTATTCATATGTGATCCATGTGATAGTAATATGGTATAGTAACAGTAATAAATATTTTCTATCTCTCGCGAGTGACAGGCAATCACTCGACTTCTACCGGAGTCCTCCAGCATAGCAAGCTACATGATCCTGTTATACTAGTAAGACTCATAGGATAAGGGTATATATATATGCAAGTGGGTTCCATACAATTCCTGAAACGTAAATGCACAAACATATATATAAAGTGCAGAATAATAGGGGTTATGCACCGTGGCTTGCCTGGGTAATATTTAATCAAAAGTTAGCATTCCATCATGGCGACCTGATCTCCAAAAGCACCATCCTTTCAGCACTCCAGATGACTTGTGATCCATCGTCATTCCTATTATGATATGCATTGATGCAATTGCAGAGATGATGCAATCATTAAAAGGCAACATCAGTTCTTAAGATACGGTTACACCTCTCACGCTAACAAGCTAGCTCTAATGACTAATGTACTAAGCTAAGTATCAAGGTCGTCAAGTAAAGCGTCGTTTCCATGATTTAATATATATTCGAACTAGGGCACATTAGTTACCTTAATAAACTAATTATTCTAGGGCTACAAAATTTACAGTGAGCACATAATAATACTCTGAGACTACGGTGAAATTTTTAGAGTTAACACTAGCACTGATTTCTTACAAAAATTCCTTCAAGTTCATATTTTAATAATATTAAGCAGGTTAAAATAATTAGAGCAACCCTAAAAACATACAGAACCTATGCGAACAGAGTACACTATCAGATAGATCATGATTTTAGAAACTTAACAAAATTGGTTTCATAATTTTTGGTTAGATATTCAAATTTATATTGAATTTGCAAGTTTGCTGTAGAAATTAAATTAAGAAACATTTTAGAAAACGAAAAGGGCCATCGGCAACCTATTCGGGCCAGCACCCTAACGCGGCCCGCGCGGGACGAGGCCAAACATCAGCAGGCCGGTCCACAGGCCCGTTATGCGGGCGCCCTCGTAACTTTTGCAAAGTGGCCCCTCGCCTCTCAGGTTATCACGCGGCGTCGCTATGTACTATTACTTTAGAGATGTGTTTCGCACTAAGGACCTTGGATTATGTTACCTTCGCAACGGGGCAGTCGCTGGCATCTTCGTGCATGGCGGCGGACACGCCAGCGGCAGCGACGTTTACGCTAGCCGCCGACGGACCTAATCGACGCATCTGACTCGCCGACGGGGATCTACGGACTATCGCGCGGCGGCACGAAGCAGGAGGGAGCTTTAACGACGCACTATCGACATGTCGTCACCGGCGGGCCAAACCGCGCGGTGGCGCGACCGTTTCGGCAGCCTAGAGTGCTAACGGGAAGGTAGAAATGGCGGGAGACACCAGGAGCTCACCGTGATGCACGCTACGGTGACGGTTGAGGCAGAGGGTGCCGTGGTAGTTTGGCCACGTGCGAGCGGCGGAGGCGGTGGCGCTCCGAGGCTGACATGGCTGCGTCAGCTCACCTCCGGTGGGATCTCCAGTGGAGCCAGGACGAGCACCAACACAAGGGAGTCACGATGAGTCCATGGCTGACTTGGAGTGAACAAAGGTCAAGCATAGCGACTTACCCACGAACGGGCCTCGCTACGGCGGCGAGATGACCGACGGTCGTGAAAACCCTAAATTCGTTCCTGCCAGGGCACGGTAAGGTCTCGATAGCGGGTGCCTGGCTAGCTAACTCCCTAAACTACCTACTGGCGCGAGGAATCGAACTGGAAGGCTTTGGGCTCGGTGAATTTGAAAGGCGGTTAGCTCGGTACCCCACCGTAGTCATACCACGGAAAAACGGCCACAGTTGAGTCGGCTCGGTCAAGACCCAACGATGGCTCACGCAGAGAGCCAGCGGGCATGGAGCGGAGATAAGCGCTGTGGGCTTGTCTTCAAGTATATGGACAGCAGCAATGCAAAGGGGGGAGGGGAAGAAATACGTTTGCTGCCTCCTCGACTGCAAGCGACCAGCGAGCGCACAGTATAGGTAGCAGGCGCGTTAACTAGCCACGTCGCAAGCGGTCGGGTACGACGGTTGGCAAGGCACGGTAAAGACGAAAACGATGAAAGACGTCGATCCCAAGAGCGTTGGCTAGTGAAGAGGAGGACGACACAGGGCACAGCGGCTCGTGCGCCGCAGAGCAGCAGGGCCAGGCGAGGCAGCCCACAGCAGTGCGTAGCGTAGGCAATGATGACACTTTTTAACATTCACAGATAAATCCACAAGCGCACGGAGTATCATTGTAGCTTTTACCCAGGAGTATTCCAGGGATCGTATTTATCCACAGGGAAACAATGGTTAAAGGAGTTGGTAATTAACCGTCATGTATCTACTAACGTAGTATACCAACTAAACTAATGTTGGGGGTAAATGGTATATGATAGGAATTAAGCATATTGATACACACACCACCACGAGCTCAAGGGATAAAGAAGAAAGAAATAAGAATAAAAGAATAATCCTACAAGAGCAGGCATGATCTATTATGTCATGAACAGTAGATGAGCATATACATCTATGAATTAGAATTAGAGCTATGTATGAGATGGATTAGGAGAATGCCTATGGTCTGGTCTGCCAGCTCCCCGCATCGCTTTAGGCTCCTACACCGTACCCGAATGTGGGGGAGTACTAGGGACGGACAGGGCTATCACCACCTGCTGCCTACCCCACTACCGTGGAGTACGAAGTGCAATCACCCGCTCCCCTATACCCGAGCACCACGCTCGCATATAAAGAAACTACCCATATCCTCCGTGTTCCCCGACCCTACGGATCGACAGGAAAGAACATGGGCATACCCGAAGGCATGATGAACCACCACCTCAACTTAGATCTACTTCTACTTCATAAACAATATACAAATGATTTAGCATAAAGTTCTAATGTCAAGATCATAGCATGAAAACTATATTCTAGTTCATATGCTAAGAACATAACAAGAGAAACTATACTCTAGTTCATAATCATAATTATAAATGAAATAGAACAAAACTCTAGAGAAAACATAAATATTATTCATACCAATGTCTTCTCTAAGGAGTCAAGCCCTCCAAGGTAGCTTCGCCTAGCTCTGCTACATAATGATAAACTAAAATAGAGAGCTCTAAGATATACAAGTGTTGCTTGGCGGTGTATGATATCTCAATGAGAGGGGAGAGGTCCTCCTTTTATAGGTGGAGAAGAGGGGGCTAATTGGAAGATGCATTATCCCGTCATGGAAGGTAACAAACTACCCTCAAACTGACCTGAAGATGCAATGAACCTGGCTGATCACCTACATAACCGCTTTTGCAATGTCGGTGAGAGGTGGCTCACCAAAGATGGGCCCGAGACGCACCACCAAGGGTGCGGCCACACCAGCGGGTCGGCCGCACCCTAGAGGTGTCGTTTTGGCCCAATCTTTGTTCTGTAGGCCTCTAGGACTGCATGGACCACTCCTGCAAAGTTTGGCCCTATTTGGAGCACGTTTGCTTTGCGTTTTGGGCCTTTTTCTCCCCGTGACAGGGCCCTGATTTGCCTGGTAGGTGGGCCTTCTCTCCCTGGGCTCATGTCGGGTGATATTACGCCTTGTCTTTTGCGTATTTGAGTGCGTTTTCCTTATTATTCTGACATGTCCTCCTGTAAATGGTAAAGCACCAAAACTCATGGAAATCGTTAGTTCTAAAGCCCTATATCTAAGTTTGGTGTTTAATTGGGAGGATTTTATGTGGGAAATGGTGGTTAAATTTAGATGTTAAGGACCGCCAACAGGCAACGGCACAAGGACGCGGCTTAGCTACAGCGCAGGCGCAGCAGAGAGCGAGATAGGTGAGGTGCGCCAGGCGGGGTGGCTGCGGCCAAAGCCCAGTGGTTAGACGACGGCCAACACGGTGACTGCGCCCAGGGCTAGAACGACAGAGAATGGTGCTGTGCACGCTTCTAAAAGCACACCCTAACATCTAATTTATCCTAACTAAGACTAATCCATCTAGACAAGGTTTAAGAGGACACTTAGAGCTATTAAGAGGAGCAACAAGCATCAACCGAGATGGATTAGAGAGGGAGATACACTACTGCCAACATGGGTTCACCACTGAAAGGATGGTTCCTGAACAGAACGCCAAAACATGGTTCCCATGGCGTTCTAGCGAACTTCGAGAAATTTTTGAGTGACCATCGTAACCTCACACACCACCTCAACCTACATCACGCTCACGAGCTCACTTAGAAGCAATCCATAGTACAAAAACATGAAGCTAGTGTTTAACATTTTTGTTAGAATTTAAATGCCAAAGATAGCATTGTCAACTACCCTTTTAGACTTAGAAAAGTTAAGGGTTAAGTTAGAACTAACAACCACTTACACTTTTGTCAACATTTTTAGGAGATCCAAACACTATTATCTTCAACCAGCAAGCATATCATGCAATAGCCCATACTTTATACTAAACCATAGGAACAAAATGTTTAAGCACTATTTAATTACTTTGCTCAATATAGTTTGCCAAAAATGGCATTTTAAACATAAGCTCAATTTTTGCCGATTTGACGAAAGAGCTGATTTTTAATTTCCGTTTCGATTTTTGAGTCAACAAAAATGCTAGTTATCATTATTTGTTTTCCAAAACTAAAGTTGCATTTTCATCTACCAATCTTGTACTTCCAATCATATTTAAGTACTAGATACCAGTTTTATTTTATTTTTGTTTATAAAAATTGTTTTTCATGCCTACTCAAATAGCACTTCCTTCTCATTTTTCCAAAACAAACCCCTAAACAATTTTTGTTACCAAGATTACTTAAAGGTTTTTAAACACCAAGCAAAATAATTAGCAACACTTATTTGATTCTTTATTCACAGAAGTGAGTCACACAAGGTTCACCTCATCATTTCATGTGTGTTAAAATTTAAAACTCCGAGGGACTAGTTTTGTTAATTCCTTTTAGGTCTTAACCAAGGTGCTAAGCAAGCCCATCACACCAGGGGTGTTACATCCTCTCCCCACGGTGAGCGGATATGGCCGCACTCATGGTCGCGTCGGCGATTCCCGACTGCCCACCTCTTTCTCTCCCCATGCGGCAAGTAGATCTAGTTGGGCCTATGCTTCTCCTCATGGATGTAGCCGAGCCCTTGCTCATGATCTATCGGCGGTAGTAGCCGCCAGACCCCTACTCGTGGTCGATGGGGGCAGCAGTATGCTCCCTCAGGGTCTGTTTGGTTCGTTCCCTCAGCTGGCCACACCATAACTCTGGCTTGCCAAGAGTGCGGCGGTGATTTCGAGCACCATACTTTGGGCGTCAGTTGGCATGGATATACACAGCGAGAGACGCCATAGTTTCGGCAAGCTGTAGATGCAGCAGCAACCAAATGCAATAAAAGCGCGCCGTAGTTTGGGTATGGCACACTGCGGCGGCAACCAAACAGAGCCTCAATCTCTCTCCTCTCCTCCTCGATCTCTCTCTCCTAACCGTCCTCTATTTGTTAGGTGAAGGGTCCGGTGTCATGTTATTTGGCAAGTGAAGGGTTGGATGCGAACCTGGTGTGAGATGTGACGGTGGCCTTCTCAAGGAAGGAGGACGACATGGGCACATGAGGAAGGCAACACACCGTTGTCGGTGGAGAAAGAGAGGTGGATGGAGGCGCCATTCTCGAGGCAGCGCCATCGTTCTCACTAGCGACAGCGGCGACCCGTGGTGTGACCCGCGCGAAGCTGATTTTTTTATTTTTATTTTTTATGATTTCCAAAGGCATCTGTTGCTTTTCATTAATAGTGAACGTCTTTGTTAAAATGTATTGTATCAGTGGTATAAACGGGAGTTGCTACATCTCAGGTGCCTAATTTTTTTGGGAATTTTCATACAACAACTCACAAGAGACAACTAGTAGAATTAAAAGGACAATTCACAGGAGACAATGAACCACTTTTTTCTATAGTGAAACAATGACAAAATTGCATGTTGGCTAAACCAACAAAAAATCAGGCATATGAGATATAGGAGTGATAGAAAAATTCAGATACCTGATATATAAGAGATGTGATAAAAAAAATAGCACGAGGGGGAATGTCATGCGTGCGACCACCGCCGAGAAAACATCGTGACCACACGCCCGCCGGCCGCGGCGATGAACACCAGCAACCACTCGATACTTGGACGACGAACCCGTGATGTATATTTACGTGCATGCAGACGAGAGCCTCCGATCACCTGCGCTGCTGCTGCCGTGCCAAGTCGCCGGCTAGCGAAACCAGCCATTCCTTGGCTGGGATAGGTCGGCGCACGCGGGCCATTGGATTAGATTCGGCCGATCGACCCGCCGCCGCCGTAGCTTGTCGGCGGCCGGTGCAGCAAGATCGCCCATTCCGTACGTCACTATTTGTTCCCGGCGAGGCTAACGTACGCGAACGCAACCAGAACAAGCTAGTTATTGGAGATGTATCTGGCTATGCCCTACGAGCCGGCCGGGGTGGCGGCGGCGCCAGTGGTCGGCTTCCCTGTCGCCGGAGCGGCCAGGCAGTGGTCGTCGGGCCTCTTCGACTGCTTGGACAACTGCCACATCTGTAAGCCTACAGCTAGCACCCACCCTCGATGCTCAGCTTGATCTTGTGCTACGTACGTAGCTAAGCTCAGCAGCACGCACGCACGTAGGCTGCCTGACGTACTGGTTCCCGTGCATCACGTTCGGGCGGATCGCGGAGATGGTGGACCGCGGCGCGATGTCGTGCGGGACGAGCGGGGCGCTGTACGCGCTCATCGCCTGCCTCTCGGTGTCGCGGTGCCAGTGGGTCTACTTCTGCACGTACCGCGCCATGATGCGCGTGCAGTTCGGCCTCCCCGAGGCGCTCTGCGCCGACTGCCTCGTCCACCTCTGCTGCGAGCCCTGCGCGCTCTGCCAGCAGTACAGGGAGCTCAAGGCGCGCGGCCTTGACCCCGTCCTCGGCTGGGACTTCAACGCCGCCATGTACCCGCCGCCCGTGCAGGGGATGCGACGGCGCTGATCGGTCGATCCATCCATCCATCGATCGGGTGCATTCATTTCATTTGTTTGTTGATGACAGATCGAGACAGAGTACAAGGTATATATTCAATCAGTTGTTTAGCGTCGTCGGAGATAGATGTTACTGTTGATCGTCCGGCAACAGTACACCGCCATTGTCGCCGGGTCTCCTTATTAGCACAATCTCGTTTCTGTCGTGTGTCTCCCTGTAAATCAGAAGCTAACCAAATGTAATCTGTAATTTGGTCTACATATAAATATATACAAGTGGCTAGGCTAGCCTGTGTTTTTTCTCACCAAGTAATCTGTAGTCCTATTATTTTGGGAACGTTTATTTGGTACTCAGGTATTACAGGAGGAGAAGCATAGGCCCAACTAGATCTACTTGCCGCATGGGGAGAGAAAGAGGTGGGCAGTCGGGAATCGCCGACGCGACCATGAGTGCGGCCATATCCGCTCACCGTGGGGAGAGGATGTAACACCCCTGGTGTGATGGGCTTGCTTAGCACCTTGGTTAAGACCTAAAAGGAATTAACAAAACTAGTCCCTCGGAGTTTTAAATTTTAACACACATGAAATGATGAGGTGAACCTTGTGTGACTCACTTCTGTGAATAAAGAATCAAATAAGTGTTGCTAATTATTTTGCTTGGTGTTTAAAAACCTTTAAGTAATCTTGGTAACAAAAATTGTTTAGGGGTTTGTTTTGGAAAAATGAGAAGGAAGTGCTATTTGAGTAGGCATGAAAAACAATTTTTATAAACAAAAATAAAATAAAACTGGTATCTAGTACTTAAATATGATTGGAAGTACAAGATTGGTAGATGAAAATGCAACTTTAGTTTTGGAAAACAAATAATGATAACTAGCATTTTTGTTGACTCAAAAATCGAAACGGAAATTAAAAATCAGCTCTTTCGTCAAATCGGCAAAAATTGAGCTTATGTTTAAAATGCCATTTTTGGCAAACTATATTGAGCAAAGTAATTAAATAGTGCTTAAACATTTTGTTCCTATGGTTTAGTATAAAGTATGGGCTATTGCATGATATGCTTGCTGGTTGAAGATAATAGTGTTTGGATCTCCTAAAAATGTTGACAAAAGTGTAAGTGGTTGTTAGTTCTAACTTAACCCTTAACTTTTCTAAGTCTAAAAGGGTAGTTGACAATGCTATCTTTGGCATTTAAATTCTAACAAAAATGTTAAACACTAGCTTCATGTTTTTGTACTATGGATTGCTTCTAAGTGAGCTCGTGAGCGTGATGTAGGTTGAGGTGGTGTGTGAGGTTACGATGGTCACTCAAAAATTTCTCGAAGTTCGCTAGAACGCCATGGGAACCATGTTTTGGCGTTCTGTTCAGGAACCATCCTTTCAGTGGTGAACCCATGTTGGCAGTAGTGTATCTCCCTCTCTAATCCATCTCGGTTGATGCTTGTTGCTCCTCTTAATAGCTCTAAGTGTCCTCTTAAACCTTGTCTAGATGGATTAGTCTTAGTTAGGATAAATTAGATGTTAGGGTGTGCTTTTAGAAGCGTGCACAGCACCATTCTCTGTCGTTCTAGCCCTGGGCGCAGTCACCGTGTTGGCCGTCGTCTAACCACTGGGCTTTGGCCGCAGCCACCCCGCCTGGCGCACCTCACCTATCTCGCTCTCTGCTGCGCCTGCGCTGTAGCTAAGCCGCGTCCTTGTGCCGTTGCCTGTTGGCGGTCCTTAACATCTAAATTTAACCACCATTTCCCACATAAAATCCTCCCAATTAAACACCAAACTTAGATATAGGGCTTTAGAACTAACGATTTCCATGAGTTTTGGTGCTTTACCATTTACAGGAGGACATGTCAGAATAATAAGGAAAACGCACTCAAATACGCAAAAGACAAGGCGTAATATCACCCGACATGAGCCCAGGGAGAGAAGGCCCACCTACCAGGCAAATCAGGGCCCTGTCACGGGGAGAAAAAGGCCCAAAACGCAAAGCAAACGTGCTCCAAATAGGGCCAAACTTTGCAGGAGTGGTCCATGCAGTCCTAGAGGCCTACAGAACAAAGATTGGGCCAAAACGACACCTCTAGGGTGCGGCCGACCCGCTGGTGTGGCCGCACCCTTGGTGGTGCGTCTCGGGCCCATCTTTGGTGAGCCACCTCTCACCGACATTGCAAAAGCGGTTATGTAGGTGATCAGCCAGGTTCATTGCATCTTCAGGTCAGTTTGAGGGTAGTTTGTTACCTTCCATGACGGGATAATGCATCTTCCAATTAGCCCCCTCTTCTCCACCTATAAAAGGAGGACCTCTCCCCTCTCATTGAGATATCATACACCGCCAAGCAACACTTGTATATCTTAGAGCTCTCTATTTTAGTTTATCATTATGTAGCAGAGCTAGGCGAAGCTACCTTGGAGGGCTTGACTCCTTAGAGAAGACATTGGTATGAATAATATTTATGTTTTCTCTAGAGTTTTGTTCTATTTCATTTATAATTATGATTATGAACTAGAGTATAGTTTCTCTTGTTATGTTCTTAGCATATGAACTAGAATATAGTTTTCATGCTATGATCTTGACATTAGAACTTTATGCTAAATCATTTGTATATTGTTTATGAAGTAGAAGTAGATCTAAGTTGAGGTGGTGGTTCATCATGCCTTCGGGTATGCCCATGTTCTTTCCTGTCGATCCGTAGGGTCGGGGAACACGGAGGATATGGGTAGTTTCTTTATATGCGAGCGTGGTGCTCGGGTATAGGGGAGCGGGTGATTGCACTTCGTACTCCACGGTAGTGGGGTAGGCAGCAGGTGGTGATAGCCCTGTCCGTCCCTAGTACTCCCCCACATTCGGGTACGGTGTAGGAGCCTAAAGCGATGCGGGGAGCTGGCAGACCAGACCATAGGCATTCTCCTAATCCATCTCATACATAGCTCTAATTCTAATTCATAGATGTATATGCTCATCTACTGTTCATGACATAATAGATCATGCCTGCTCTTGTAGGATTATTCTTTTATTCTTATTTCTTTCTTCTTTATCCCTTGAGCTCGTGGTGGTGTGTGTATCAATATGCTTAATTCCTATCATATACCATTTACCCCCAACATTAGTTTAGTTGGTATACTACGTTAGTAGATACATGACGGTTAATTACCAACTCCTTTAACCATTGTTTCCCTGTGGATAAATACGATCCCTGGAATACTCCTGGGTAAAAGCTACAATGATACTCCGTGCGCTTGTGGATTTATCTGTGAATGTTAAAAAGTGTCATCATTGCCTACGCTACGCACTGCTGTGGGCTGCCTCGCCTGGCCCTGCTGCTCTGCGGCGCACGAGCCGCTGTGCCCTGTGTCGTCCTCCTCTTCACTAGCCAACGCTCTTGGGATCGACGTCTTTCATCGTTTTCGTCTTTACCGTGCCTTGCCAACCGTCGTACCCGACCGCTTGCGACGTGGCTAGTTAACGCGCCTGCTACCTATACTGTGCGCTCGCTGGTCGCTTGCAGTCGAGGAGGCAGCAAACGTATTTCTTCCCCTCCCCCCTTTGCATTGCTGCTGTCCATATACTTGAAGACAAGCCCACAGCGCTTATCTCCGCTCCATGCCCGCTGGCTCTCTGCGTGAGCCATCGTTGGGTCTTGACCGAGCCGACTCAACTGTGGCCGTTTTTCCGTGGTATGACTACGGTGGGGTACCGAGCTAACCGCCTTTCAAATTCACCGAGCCCAAAGCCTTCCAGTTCGATTCCTCGCGCCAGTAGGTAGTTTAGGGAGTTAGCTAGCCAGGCACCCGCTATCGAGACCTTACCGTGCCCTGGCAGGAACGAATTTAGGGTTTTCACGACCGTCGGTCATCTCGCCGCCGTAGCGAGGCCCGTTCGTGGGTAAGTCGCTATGCTTGACCTTTGTTCACTCCAAGTCAGCCATGGACTCATCGTGACTCCCTTGTGTTGGTGCTCGTCCTGGCTCCACTGGAGATCCCACCGGAGGTGAGCTGACGCAGCCATGTCAGCCTCGGAGCGCCACCGCCTCCGCCGCTCGCACGTGGCCAAACTACCACGGCACCCTCTGCCTCAACCGTCACCGTAGCGTGCATCACGGTGAGCTCCTGGTGTCTCCCGCCATTTCTACCTTCCCGTTAGCACTCTAGGCTGCCGAAACGGTCGCGCCACCGCGCGGTTTGGCCCGCCGGTGACGACATGTCGATAGTGCGTCGTTAAAGCTCCCTCCTGCTTCGTGCCGCCGCGCGATAGTCCGTAGATCCCCGTCGGCGAGTCAGATGCGTCGATTAGGTCCGTCGGCGGCTAGCGTAAACGTCGCTGCCGCTGGCGTGTCCGCCGCCATGCACGAAGATGCCAGCGACTGCCCCGTTGCGAAGGTAACATAATCCAAGGTCCTTAGTGCGAAACACATCTCTAAAGTAATAGTACATAGCGACGCCGCGTGATAACCTGAGAGGCGAGGGGCCACTTTGCAAAAGTTACGAGGGCGCCCGCATAACGGGCCTGTGGACCGGCCTGCTGATGTTTGGCCTCGTCCCGCGCGGGCCGCGTTAGGGTGCTGGCCCGAATAGGTTGCCGATGGCCCTTTTCGTTTTCTAAAATGTTTCTTAATTTAATTTCTACAGCAAACTTGCAAATTCAATATAAATTTGAATATCTAACCAAAAATTATGAAACCAATTTTGTTAAGTTTCTAAAATCATGATCTATCTGATAGTGTACTCTGTTCGCATAGGTTCTGTATGTTTTTAGGGTTGCTCTAATTATTTTAACCTGCTTAATATTATTAAAATATGAACTTGAAGGAATTTTTGTAAGAAATCAGTGCTAGTGTTAACTCTAAAAATTTCACCGTAGTCTCAGAGTATTATTATGTGCTCACTGTAAATTTTGTAGCCCTAGAATAATTAGTTTATTAAGGTAACTAATGTGCCCTAGTTCGAATATATATTAAATCATGGAAACGACGCTTTACTTGACGACCTTGATACTTAGCTTAGTACATTAGTCATTAGAGCTAGCTTGTTAGCGTGAGAGGTGTAACCGTATCTTAAGAACTGATGTTGCCTTTTAATGATTGCATCATCTCTGCAATTGCATCAATGCATATCATAATAGGAATGACGATGGATCACAAGTCATCTGGAGTGCTGAAAGGATGGTGCTTTTGGAGATCAGGTCGCCATGATGGAATGCTAACTTTTGATTAAATATTACCCAGGCAAGCCACGGTGCATAACCCCTATTATTCTGCACTTTATATATATGTTTGTGCATTTACGTTTCAGGAATTGTATGGAACCCACTTGCATATATATATACCCTTATCCTATGAGTCTTACTAGTATAACAGGATCATGTAGCTTGCTATGCTGGAGGACTCCGGTAGAAGTCGAGTGATTGCCTGTCACTCGCGAGAGATAGAAAATATTTATTACTGTTACTATACCATATTACTATCCCAGCTGACTACCTCGAAACACATGCCTTATCTGCACCCCGGGCACAGACAAGACCAACTCGTTCCACTCCTATCAAGGGGTCCAGGTCCTCGTCCAAACTTGGACTCCAATCCCCCAACACCTGAGTCCCAGACTCAGTATGGTGCTTGGACCTCCACCTATCACCGCCTCCAATCAGTCGGTCCGAAAAGAGCCAGAACCCACGACAAGAGAGTAACAAGCCTCCCCGCTCTCATAAACAAGTATGTGCTCAAGGTAAGAGTCTATGACCTGACTACCATCTACAGCAACGAACAGTCCTCAATCGACATAGACGGGACAAATGCAACCAGAGGCTTGCCCTGTTGCCTGACCAAGTCCAAATCCAAATCCAAATCCAAGTACAGCTCGTCCGGTCTCTAGTTATTATTCATATGTGATCCATGTGATAGTAATATGGTATAGTAACAGTAATAAATATTTTCTATCTCTCGCGAGTGACAGGCAATCACTCGACTTCTACCGGAGTCCTCCAGCATAGCAAGCTACATGATCCTGTTATACTAGTAAGACTCATAGGATAAGGGTATATATATATGCAAGTGGGTTCCATACAATTCCTGAAACGTAAATGCACAAACATATATATAAAGTGCAGAATAATAGGGGTTATGCACCGTGGCTTGCCTGGGTAATATTTAATCAAAAGTTAGCATTCCATCATGGCGACCTGATCTCCAAAAGCACCATCCTTTCAGCACTCCAGATGACTTGTGATCCATCGTCATTCCTATTATGATATGCATTGATGCAATTGCAGAGATGATGCAATCATTAAAAGGCAACATCAGTTCTTAAGATACGGTTACACCTCTCACGCTAACAAGCTAGCTCTAATGACTAATGTACTAAGCTAAGTATCAAGGTCGTCAAGTAAAGCGTCGTTTCCATGATTTAATATATATTCGAACTAGGGCACATTAGTTACCTTAATAAACTAATTATTCTAGGGCTACAAAATTTACAGTGAGCACATAATAATACTCTGAGACTACGGTGAAATTTTTAGAGTTAACACTAGCACTGATTTCTTACAAAAATTCCTTCAAGTTCATATTTTAATAATATTAAGCAGGTTAAAATAATTAGAGCAACCCTAAAAACATACAGAACCTATGCGAACAGAGTACACTATCAGATAGATCATGATTTTAGAAACTTAACAAAATTGGTTTCATAATTTTTGGTTAGATATTCAAATTTATATTGAATTTGCAAGTTTGCTGTAGAAATTAAATTAAGAAACATTTTAGAAAACGAAAAGGGCCATCGGCAACCTATTCGGGCCAGCACCCTAACGCGGCCCGCGCGGGACGAGGCCAAACATCAGCAGGCCGGTCCACAGGCCCGTTATGCGGGCGCCCTCGTAACTTTTGCAAAGTGGCCCCTCGCCTCTCAGGTTATCACGCGGCGTCGCTATGTACTATTACTTTAGAGATGTGTTTCGCACTAAGGACCTTGGATTATGTTACCTTCGCAACGGGGCAGTCGCTGGCATCTTCGTGCATGGCGGCGGACACGCCAGCGGCAGCGACGTTTACGCTAGCCGCCGACGGACCTAATCGACGCATCTGACTCGCCGACGGGGATCTACGGACTATCGCGCGGCGGCACGAAGCAGGAGGGAGCTTTAACGACGCACTATCGACATGTCGTCACCGGCGGGCCAAACCGCGCGGTGGCGCGACCGTTTCGGCAGCCTAGAGTGCTAACGGGAAGGTAGAAATGGCGGGAGACACCAGGAGCTCACCGTGATGCACGCTACGGTGACGGTTGAGGCAGAGGGTGCCGTGGTAGTTTGGCCACGTGCGAGCGGCGGAGGCGGTGGCGCTCCGAGGCTGACATGGCTGCGTCAGCTCACCTCCGGTGGGATCTCCAGTGGAGCCAGGACGAGCACCAACACAAGGGAGTCACGATGAGTCCATGGCTGACTTGGAGTGAACAAAGGTCAAGCATAGCGACTTACCCACGAACGGGCCTCGCTACGGCGGCGAGATGACCGACGGTCGTGAAAACCCTAAATTCGTTCCTGCCAGGGCACGGTAAGGTCTCGATAGCGGGTGCCTGGCTAGCTAACTCCCTAAACTACCTACTGGCGCGAGGAATCGAACTGGAAGGCTTTGGGCTCGGTGAATTTGAAAGGCGGTTAGCTCGGTACCCCACCGTAGTCATACCACGGAAAAACGGCCACAGTTGAGTCGGCTCGGTCAAGACCCAACGATGGCTCACGCAGAGAGCCAGCGGGCATGGAGCGGAGATAAGCGCTGTGGGCTTGTCTTCAAGTATATGGACAGCAGCAATGCAAAGGGGGGAGGGGAAGAAATACGTTTGCTGCCTCCTCGACTGCAAGCGACCAGCGAGCGCACAGTATAGGTAGCAGGCGCGTTAACTAGCCACGTCGCAAGCGGTCGGGTACGACGGTTGGCAAGGCACGGTAAAGACGAAAACGATGAAAGACGTCGATCCCAAGAGCGTTGGCTAGTGAAGAGGAGGACGACACAGGGCACAGCGGCTCGTGCGCCGCAGAGCAGCAGGGCCAGGCGAGGCAGCCCACAGCAGTGCGTAGCGTAGGCAATGATGACACTTTTTAACATTCACAGATAAATCCACAAGCGCACGGAGTATCATTGTAGCTTTTACCCAGGAGTATTCCAGGGATCGTATTTATCCACAGGGAAACAATGGTTAAAGGAGTTGGTAATTAACCGTCATGTATCTACTAACGTAGTATACCAACTAAACTAATGTTGGGGGTAAATGGTATATGATAGGAATTAAGCATATTGATACACACACCACCACGAGCTCAAGGGATAAAGAAGAAAGAAATAAGAATAAAAGAATAATCCTACAAGAGCAGGCATGATCTATTATGTCATGAACAGTAGATGAGCATATACATCTATGAATTAGAATTAGAGCTATGTATGAGATGGATTAGGAGAATGCCTATGGTCTGGTCTGCCAGCTCCCCGCATCGCTTTAGGCTCCTACACCGTACCCGAATGTGGGGGAGTACTAGGGACGGACAGGGCTATCACCACCTGCTGCCTACCCCACTACCGTGGAGTACGAAGTGCAATCACCCGCTCCCCTATACCCGAGCACCACGCTCGCATATAAAGAAACTACCCATATCCTCCGTGTTCCCCGACCCTACGGATCGACAGGAAAGAACATGGGCATACCCGAAGGCATGATGAACCACCACCTCAACTTAGATCTACTTCTACTTCATAAACAATATACAAATGATTTAGCATAAAGTTCTAATGTCAAGATCATAGCATGAAAACTATATTCTAGTTCATATGCTAAGAACATAACAAGAGAAACTATACTCTAGTTCATAATCATAATTATAAATGAAATAGAACAAAACTCTAGAGAAAACATAAATATTATTCATACCAATGTCTTCTCTAAGGAGTCAAGCCCTCCAAGGTAGCTTCGCCTAGCTCTGCTACATAATGATAAACTAAAATAGAGAGCTCTAAGATATACAAGTGTTGCTTGGCGGTGTATGATATCTCAATGAGAGGGGAGAGGTCCTCCTTTTATAGGTGGAGAAGAGGGGGCTAATTGGAAGATGCATTATCCCGTCATGGAAGGTAACAAACTACCCTCAAACTGACCTGAAGATGCAATGAACCTGGCTGATCACCTACATAACCGCTTTTGCAATGTCGGTGAGAGGTGGCTCACCAAAGATGGGCCCGAGACGCACCACCAAGGGTGCGGCCACACCAGCGGGTCGGCCGCACCCTAGAGGTGTCGTTTTGGCCCAATCTTTGTTCTGTAGGCCTCTAGGACTGCATGGACCACTCCTGCAAAGTTTGGCCCTATTTGGAGCACGTTTGCTTTGCGTTTTGGGCCTTTTTCTCCCCGTGACAGGGCCCTGATTTGCCTGGTAGGTGGGCCTTCTCTCCCTGGGCTCATGTCGGGTGATATTACGCCTTGTCTTTTGCGTATTTGAGTGCGTTTTCCTTATTATTCTGACATGTCCTCCTGTAAATGGTAAAGCACCAAAACTCATGGAAATCGTTAGTTCTAAAGCCCTATATCTAAGTTTGGTGTTTAATTGGGAGGATTTTATGTGGGAAATGGTGGTTAAATTTAGATGTTAAGGACCGCCAACAGGCAACGGCACAAGGACGCGGCTTAGCTACAGCGCAGGCGCAGCAGAGAGCGAGATAGGTGAGGTGCGCCAGGCGGGGTGGCTGCGGCCAAAGCCCAGTGGTTAGACGACGGCCAACACGGTGACTGCGCCCAGGGCTAGAACGACAGAGAATGGTGCTGTGCACGCTTCTAAAAGCACACCCTAACATCTAATTTATCCTAACTAAGACTAATCCATCTAGACAAGGTTTAAGAGGACACTTAGAGCTATTAAGAGGAGCAACAAGCATCAACCGAGATGGATTAGAGAGGGAGATACACTACTGCCAACATGGGTTCACCACTGAAAGGATGGTTCCTGAACAGAACGCCAAAACATGGTTCCCATGGCGTTCTAGCGAACTTCGAGAAATTTTTGAGTGACCATCGTAACCTCACACACCACCTCAACCTACATCACGCTCACGAGCTCACTTAGAAGCAATCCATAGTACAAAAACATGAAGCTAGTGTTTAACATTTTTGTTAGAATTTAAATGCCAAAGATAGCATTGTCAACTACCCTTTTAGACTTAGAAAAGTTAAGGGTTAAGTTAGAACTAACAACCACTTACACTTTTGTCAACATTTTTAGGAGATCCAAACACTATTATCTTCAACCAGCAAGCATATCATGCAATAGCCCATACTTTATACTAAACCATAGGAACAAAATGTTTAAGCACTATTTAATTACTTTGCTCAATATAGTTTGCCAAAAATGGCATTTTAAACATAAGCTCAATTTTTGCCGATTTGACGAAAGAGCTGATTTTTAATTTCCGTTTCGATTTTTGAGTCAACAAAAATGCTAGTTATCATTATTTGTTTTCCAAAACTAAAGTTGCATTTTCATCTACCAATCTTGTACTTCCAATCATATTTAAGTACTAGATACCAGTTTTATTTTATTTTTGTTTATAAAAATTGTTTTTCATGCCTACTCAAATAGCACTTCCTTCTCATTTTTCCAAAACAAACCCCTAAACAATTTTTGTTACCAAGATTACTTAAAGGTTTTTAAACACCAAGCAAAATAATTAGCAACACTTATTTGATTCTTTATTCACAGAAGTGAGTCACACAAGGTTCACCTCATCATTTCATGTGTGTTAAAATTTAAAACTCCGAGGGACTAGTTTTGTTAATTCCTTTTAGGTCTTAACCAAGGTGCTAAGCAAGCCCATCACACCAGGGGTGTTACATCCTCTCCCCACGGTGAGCGGATATGGCCGCACTCATGGTCGCGTCGGCGATTCCCGACTGCCCACCTCTTTCTCTCCCCATGCGGCAAGTAGATCTAGTTGGGCCTATGCTTCTCCTCATGGATGTAGCCGAGCCCTTGCTCATGATCTATCGGCGGTAGTAGCCGCCAGACCCCTACTCGTGGTCGATGGGGGCAGCAGTATGCTCCCTCAGGGTCTGTTTGGTTCGTTCCCTCAGCTGGCCACACCATAACTCTGGCTTGCCAAGAGTGCGGCGGTGATTTCGAGCACCATACTTTGGGCGTCAGTTGGCATGGATATACACAGCGAGAGACGCCATAGTTTCGGCAAGCTGTAGATGCAGCAGCAACCAAATGCAATAAAAGCGCGCCGTAGTTTGGGTATGGCACACTGCGGCGGCAACCAAACAGAGCCTCAATCTCTCTCCTCTCCTCCTCT
>JAHUYU010001116.1:0-15292 GCA_030439765.1 Tripidium arundinaceum | reverse complement strand
GAGCTGGGGGCGCGCACCATGGCTGGATGTTGACGGTAGTAACAACCATTATAAACCGTCAAAGAAACTGAATAAAGGGCAAAAAAGCAATGGCCAACATAGATTAGGGGTTTAAACTAACAGAATTCCATAGTTTTGGTGAATCTGTGTTTCTGCAGGGTCATATTCGGAAAACAGTCAAGAGAGGACCCACTTGTCAGATTAATTTGCATATTTCGCATGAGCACCAACTCTAGAAGGTTCCAGAGGACGCCAGAGACCCACCCCCAAGGCAGACCTCGAGAGGCCGCCAAGTGGGGCCAGCTGGCCTCCTCACTAGGGCGGCTGGCCTGTGGGCCCATGATGTCAGCCTCAGCTTCAACGTCGGTTCCTCCACCGCCTTAGGGATTACATTTAAGCCATTGATTAATGTTGGTTTGATCCGAGGGTCCAGAATTGATACTCCAGCCTATATTAGCCAGCCCCAGCCCCCTGAAGAGAAGAGAAGATCATAAGATTAGAAGAAGAATCAAGAGTCATCCTCAGAGCTCCACCATATTCTAGGGCATAGCTAGTTAGGATAGATCTAGAATGAGGCAAGGTTCGCTTGGATTACTGATCATGTCAAGAGCGTGGCTTGGTAAAGCCTTCTGTATCCTCTCTCTTGTATCTTTCATTATTCATATGTTTGCTACAATAGATTCGACATTGTTCTATATAATATTTATGTTCTTAGTTATCATGTTCATCGTCTACTTTGATTATATGTTTAGTAGTCATGGCTAAGATTAACTTCATATCTACACATAAGGAATATTACTAGGGAAGATCAAGAACAGAGCATGTCTTCCTTCGCAACCAGATCCTACTTGTCCTACATTTGAGGAGTGGACTACAAAGGACTCAACAGGAATGTCACACCCGCGATCTACCACATGGCCCGGAATGTAGGGTGCATTCGCAAGTAAACAACGTATAAGCACCATGCTTACACAATGTCCACCACTCACCCCATGTACATCAAAGTGAGCGCTATACGAACTTATGTTTGAATATAAAGATAAACTAGCTATACTAAACATATAATCAAAGTAGACGATGAACATGATAACTAAGAACATAAATATTATATAGAACAATGTCGAATCTATTGTAGCAAACATATGAATAATGAAAGATACAAGAGAGAGGATACAGAAGGCTTTACCAAGCCACGCTCTTGACATGATCAGTAATCCAAGCGAACCTTGCCTCATTCTAGATCTATCCTAACTAGCTATGCCCTAGAATATGGTGGAGCTCTGAGGATGACTCTTGATTCTTCTTCTAATCTTATGATCTTCTCTTCTCTTCAGGGGGGCTGGGGCTGGCTAATATAGGCTGGAGTATCAATTCTGGACCCTCGGATCAAACCAACATTAATCAATGGCTTAAATGTAATCCCTAAGGCGGTGGAGGAACCGACGTTGAAGCTGAGGCTGACATCATGGGCCCACAGGCCAGCCGCCCTAGTGAGGAGGCCAGCTGGCCCCACTTGGCGGCCTCTCGAGGTCTGCCTTGGGGGGTGGGTCTCTGGCGTCCTCTGGAACCTTCTAGAGTTGGTGCTCATGCGAAATATGCAAATTAATCTGACAAGTGGGTCCTCTCTTGACTGTTTTCCGAATATGACCCTGCAGAAACACAGATTCACCAAAACTATGGAATTCTGTTAGTTTAAACCCCTAATCTATGTTGGCCAATTGCTTTTTTGCCCTTTATTCAGTTTCTTTGACGGTTTATAATGGTTGTTACTACCGTCAACATCCAGCCATGGTGCGCGCCCCCAGCTCCACCCAGGCCCATCTTCGTCAGGCGGTGCATTGATGACATAGGCTTGTTACCATTTTTATCTCCACCAAAACTGACCTGTTTAGTGTATAAAAGGAGGGGTAGAGCTCCTCCTTCAAGATCAACACACCAAGGAAGAGAGCTACACCACTATTGAGCATCACTCCAAGGCCTTAGGCCCTAGCTAGCTAGGGTTGAGTAGTAGGGAGAGATGTGAGGGAGAGTATGGGGAAGCGCCGGACCTGTCGGCAGTCTCCCCGAGCTTGTACCTCGACGAACACCTGTTCCTCAATGGAGTCATCCGCTAAGTGAGTGTTCGTCTTTCTTATGGAATTAAGTCTTTAGTTTAGTTAAGCTTTACTCTTACTTGTTTGCGGGTTCGTCGTCTGTTCTTGTAGCGGATACTCTAGTAGAGGGCTCCTGATAAAGATGGACTACCCTGATCAACACTAGAGTTCATGCATATAATCACCTACATGAATTTGAGGAAATGTGTTCATGCATGAGCATCTCTGGCATAACACAAGAAACTCTTAAGTGGACATTGTTTCCCTTTTCTCTCACAGAGAAGGTGAAGCAATGGTACACTCATGCCATAGAAAGTATGAATGGGGACTGGAAAGAACTTAAAGACAAATTTTGTCTTGCATTTTTCCCTATGTCCCGTATCGGCTCTCTACCAAGGGCAATCCTTGACTTCGAGCAGTATGAGAAGGAGTCTATAGGTGCAGCCTGGGCTAGGTTTTCAACGTTAATTCATGCTAGCCCAGACTTGTCTTTACCCGACAGCATATTGCTGCGACTCTTTTGTTTGGGTATTGACATGGAAGCTGACCTGTGCCTCAATATGATCGTCGGAGGTAGATTTACACACAAAACCATGACGAAGCAAGTGACTTTCCTTGTGCACTTCGTAGACAAACACACTTATTCCATCATAAGAACCAAATCCCTCTAGGCAAAAGTCATGTCGAGTGTTGAGGAGTCCTCATTAGTCGAATCCAAACTCATACCATCCCTAGGTTCGACTTATGAGCCCCCACCCGAACCACGAACACCGAAGGAAACAATGCTTCATCCTTCGGAGTTCCCTACCAAATTCGAGGATTATGGCAATACCTCGAAGTTATCATGGCACAAAAAGTACACAAAAGAAGTTTCCCCTAGAGTGGGACCATCAAAGGAATGGTTAACGTAAGTGAAACGTTCTTCTGAAGCAATTCAGATTCTTTCACCTTCCATGGCCATGCCTTGCTCGTTAGGGGGAACTATCATAGAAGCCCTGCACAACCCCACAGTCGGTACTAGCATCATGTCAGAATTCCTAGCGAAAAACCTTTTTGGCAACATGCTGCTAGCCCTGACCAATAAGCTCTTTAAAAGTCCGTTGGGACTAATCTTTGAGTGTTGTGGGATTGCCAGGGCCGTGTCGATCACAATTGACAAAATCGAGGTTTTCATAGACTTCCACATCTTTGCCATCCTTGAGTTTGATCTTCTCATAGGCCACTCTTTGGAAAATCTTATTCAAGAAAAAACTCCCCATGGGGGCCTTGATGAAAAGTTGGGAACAACTGCTTCCGCCACTCCTGTCCCTTGTCCCGAAAGTCCAAAGGCGAAGCAACAACCCAACCATGACCCGTTCGAGGAGTCAAAGTTCTTTTCCCTGTTTGTTTCACCTAGGCTTTCTAGTGAAACTGAATGTCCATCATCACCCTCGCTCGAACTCAAGACATGTCCCTCTGGCCTTCAAAATGTTGTTCTCGATTGTGGTCAAGAATCAACGTTAATCCTTCATGATTTATCCCTTAAGAACAAAAACTTTCGTGCCATGGACATCTTGCCTAGTGCCACATGCTCTTACGTGGATCCCAACCACCTCCTGATCCTTGTTTCCAAACTTTTTAGGAGGATGGTTGTGGATTCTTATGTTTATCATAAATACTGCAAATCCCGTAGTGCACTGTGGTACTAACCTTGCAGCTTGAACGACTGTTGATGGTCATTAAGTACCATTTTAAACCATCAGTAAAACCAGAATAAGGGCATAAAATCAATCACCAACCTAGGTTTAGGGGTTAAACTAACATAATTCCACAAGTTTTGGTGAATCTATGTTTCCAGCAGGGTTTATTCAGAAAACCATCAAAGGAGGACCTAATCGTCAAGATTTATTGCATATCCCGCACGAGCACCTACACCAGAAGATTCCAGAAGACACCAGAGGGCACCATGATGAAGCAGAGGGCGAGGCGCTTCCAGGTGGGGCCGGCCGGCCCCACCTATAGGCCGGCCGGCCTGTGGGGTCAACTGTCAGCCACCAGCTTCGTGTGGCGGCACTCCACCGCCTTAGGGTTTTGATCTATGCCGTTGATTCAAGTCGGTTTGATCTGAGGGATCTCGTTCATCGCTCCGGCCTCTATATACAGCCCTCTACCCCCTGAGGCAAGGCGATCCCAGAAACCCTAATTCATAATTCATATCTTAGGGATCGATTGAGAGGTGTCCCATAAATGATGAACCTCTCATCGAGAGCCAGCAAGAGAAGATTAGTCCTCATTAGGATCTAGTCTTTAGAAATAGAGAGATGGAGAGAGAGAGAGGAAAGAGTTTGGAGGAGGTGCCGGCCTGTCGATGCTCCCTCTACAGCTTGTACCTTGGCGGAAGTCAACCTACGTCTGAGATCTCTCTAGTAATCTTCTTCTAATTAAAGTAAGCAACATTGTTTATATTGTTCTTCTGGTTTGCGAGTCTCTTTTGAGTGCTTTGATCTACGGCCGTAGGTTAAGGTATTATTCGTAGTGTAAGCATGGTGCTTAGGCTCGAATAACTCGTAGATGCACCCTGCATTCCGGATCGGTGGTAGCTCGCAAGGGTGACTCTTATAGCCTCATTGAATCCTCTGTAGTCCACCACCTGTTTGTAGGCCAAGTAGGACCTGGTTGCTAAGGAGAGCATCCTTTGTTGGTGTCTTTCCTTAAGTAATGTCCCCAGTAGAACAGTAGAAGACATAGCATACCTAGATTAGAACTAGAAGACCTTGGCGATCCCCTCTACACTGTCAACCTTCTTAAGTCTTGTTGCTGCTCCGGGTTAAGTTAGACCGTAGTTAACCTCACACGTTTCCCTGTGGATACGATATTTAAAACCTCTGGTGAAAGCTACAACGGTATCTGTGCACTTGCGGATCTTTTCTGTGTGCATTAAAAATACCAACAAGCTTTCTGGCGCCATTGCCGGGGAAATGGTTGCTGAGTTAACTTCGAACCTAGCTTATCCTTGTATCATACTCTTTTTATCCCTTCATTCTTTTCTTTTCTTTTCCATTATGAATTCCACTCCTATCTATCAATTTGCTAAACCCACGAGCGTGAGCTTTAGGCCACCAGAATCTTTAAAGCCTATCCTAACACCTAGCTATGAGCTGCGCCCGTGTCTGATAAACATGATTCGAGAACAATCCTTCTCGGGAGAAGGCAATGTAAACCCATACTCACACCTACGAGAGTTTGATCAGACCTGTGCATGCTTACATATTGTTGGCATGACTGACGAGACCTTAAGATGGAAGCTTTTTCCGTTCTCTTTGACAGGAAAAGCTAAACAGTGGTACAATTAGACCGTAGGGAGTGTGCAAGGAGATTGGGAAACGCTATGCTCTAAATTTTACCTAAAATTCTTTCCCATCTCTAGAGTGGTTAGCCTTTGAAAAGAGGTTCTAACTTTTAGACAACTAGAAGAAGAATCTCTTGGCACATCTTGGGATCGTTTTAATGACCTTATCACCACTGGCCCAGACCTTGCTATGCCAGATCTGATTCTTCTTCAACATTTTTACATGGGTCTTAGTAAGGATTCTATGGAATCCCTAAATGCAGCCTCTGGAGGAGCTTTTCTTTCTTTGTCTGTTAGTGAAGCAAGGTTTGTGCTTGACAAAATCAGTGGACGCGCCCCTCGCACTAGCATTCATAATGAACTCCCAGTGGAAGAGAAGGAATCATCCCCTGATCAAGAAGAGGACATTTTTGATGGCTAAGTCACAATCATTCCAATCCCAAGATTTAGCTATCAATCCCAAACCATCAATACCCCAAAATCCTCCAAGGGAAGAAGACATTCCACCATGGGAAATCCCTTTGATGATGATTTTGGGAAAAACTTAAACTTCCCGCTTCATAAGAGACCTCCAAGTGTATATAATTCGAATCCTCTTAAGGAAGAGTCTCTTAGAAAGCATCTCAAATCAAATTCCTTTGAAGGACATCAGGAAGAACCCAAGGATGGCATGTCAAATGATGCCATAGAAGGAGAGCCAAGTCATCTAGAAACCATTCCTATCTTCTCCCCTTCTATGCTCAGATTTGATGACTTATCTGAAACTATCTTTAAACCCATCCTTGACCCTGATGATCCCTCTTTCCTTGAGTCGCATGATGACCCTAGGAATCCACCAAGACACCAAAAGCTTAGGAATCATGAAGGATCCGAGGAAGATCAAGAAGAGCAATGTCAATGGCTGGAAGGCATTAAAAACTTATGTGTCGTTGCCATTGAATGGATGGACAAGGCCTTAGACAAGATCAGCACGAGAGTCACCAATTCAAGGGAAATCTTGGACAATAAAATGTCCAATGAATGTCATAGGCATGGAATGATGGAGACAATGTTTCTACCTATGAACGTCCATGAAGAATCACCCTTAGAACTTGAAAAGGAAGATGGCATCAATGAGCATGGAAGCTATTTCACAAACATCACATCAAATCCATGCTCGTATGAAAAATCTCCTGAATCAATTGGTCTCTCCAATATTGCCACACAGGAGATCTCCAACCCCCTCATGCTTCTTGTTCACAAAAACTTTGAAAGGGTGGCTGTAGATGCATATGTTTATCATAAATATTGCAGATCTCGTTATGTGAATCTTGAGATAGGTACACAAAGATTGGTGTTGGAGGGGAAACCACTTCACCAACTTGAAACACAATTCGAAGGTTTCCCAAGGATGAGCTTTTTGTCCTAAAACAAGCACTTCTGAAGATAACATGAGTGTTCACCTTTTACTGTAATAACCTTGTGAAATGAGCATAGGGATATAATTGTGAAAATATTCCTTCGGGTATTTTTGTCACTAACCATTCCAGGTTTGAAGCAAAAAGAATGAAGGATGACAATGCAAGGTATGTCCAACCAATTATCATGCAACATTGAATCATATCTATCCAAACTTGACTTTGCTTTGCAAAATTCAAGCTTGGGGGACGGGCTTCTCTAAAAAAAATCTATTGCCATGTTGCTAATACATTTTGGTTGTCTCTACCTTTAAGACATGCTCAGTTGCTAAATAACAATCATACTCTTTTATCTCCATTTGAGTAAATCTCTATAGTGCTTTCATGCTACCTTTGTCTACCATAGTAAGTTTTGGTTTGGAGGTACTACACATATTTCCAAAGGCTTTTAAATTAAGCATGGTGCTTAGGTTAAATAGCCTTCCTTAATCCAATTAGACATGTAGTCTAGTTCTGTTATTGAACTAAAAATTGCTCGTGTAGACATTGGTTATTTTGTTGGACTAACCCCTATAGAGAAAACTCTCAAATTCAATTTGGGAAAGTCCCGAGATGAACTCACACCGGAGATGAAGCATGGCACATGAACTCCAAAAACTTTGCACAAGGGAGACACAGCTCATTCATCATGGATAAAGAACTCCATAGATAGAGGAGCTCTATGGAACAAGGAGGAAGAAGACGGGTGCCATAAAACAAGATTCACAATTAAAGCACTCGCTCCTAGGAAGTGGACAAACAAATCTCCACCACGCCACTAGAAGGCAAAGACCATCATGGAGGATATTGAGTTTGCAGCTCTAATAGGACAGCCTCTTTTCAACCAAGAATCAATGAAAATCAAGAAAGGTCAACAAGAGAAGAACATGCAATTGTTTGCACCCTCATCTCCAAGATTGGATAATGCAAAGACAAGCTGAATACAAGGGAGAGGTCTTGCTCAACAGACCTAAAAATCATGAGCCCTCACCGACAGGTAAATCAGTATTTATCTTATATTTCCATAACACTTCTTGACTTTTGCATAAAGAATCTTGTCTTAAATATATGAAAAGAAAAAAAATATGGACACATGAAGGTCCAAACATATATATAAAAAAACATATGTTCCTAGGACAAGTTCCATTCGGGTATTCGTGGTCACTAACCGTTGCAGGTTAAGATTTGAGAAAAAAGGATGAACAATGTCTGAGAGCATGGGAGTTATAACACACTCTGAGGGATGTTTCAACATTCACACTTGACATTAAGTGTCGAGCTACAGCAAGGTTCAAGCTTGGGGGAAGGAAGGTCGATTCCTCTAAAGATGATCTGACCATGCTCTTCCTCCTCTCAAGCCCCCGTCGCCCTGGCACGCCGGAGAGAGAGTAGAGTAGAGGGTTCAACAAAATGTCAAGATCAAAGAGCAAAAAGATGGCATGATGAAAGGATGAGAAAGAAAGAGTGCAACATAGGAGGCAAGCTGTTCATGAACAAGATACACAACCATCCAACCAAGGAATTCTTCCACAAGGTGTTACGGTGCCATCACGCTCCAATAACAAGCCAACTTCCACTATTAATGCTTTGCTTCACACTGCTGGACGAGCAAAGAACATGGGTGACACCATCCTCAGAATCACCATCTCAAGAGGCGCAGTTATCAAGGTCTTCACCTTTGGACCAGATAGTGCACCTAAGGAATGAACATGGCAAGAAGTCCTGTTCGGAGGACTCAAATCACCGAACCCTCGCCGGGAGGTAAAATCGGTAGTTATCCATATTTACTTTTCCGCATTGCATAGCTTAATTTTCCTTTAGCATATTTACTTCTCTGCATTAGCACTAAATTAGAAAAGAAAATAAAAATCTTATTTGCTGCACTGCATCATAAATCCTAAGCCCCATGTGAATAATTTTGTGGTGTGTGAAACCCACAAGAATATTCACTATGGTGGCATAAAAATAAAAATAAATATGCATTAATCCTATTGCATTTTCTTTGCATCATAGAAAATATAAAAATACAAAAATATTGAGAAAAGAAATCCTGTTGAAATTTTGCTTAAAAAAACATAATTGATCTTAAAAGCTTTAGGCAACTGAGGCTTAAGTGGCCGACCGCTAACGCTTAATCTTTTCCACAAGCTTTGTTGTCTATTTGAGTTCAACAGGATTTGAAAGATCAAAAGGATTGAGTAGAGCTGACAGGCAGGAGGATGTTTTATCCACTGTTAGAGCACTGCCTCAACAGTCTTTATAAACATCAATCGATGCTCCACTGGTGGAAGTACATCCTTGCTGTCAGTCTGGCTCACATCACTCCGCAAGATTGAACAACTACGTCAACATCCAGCTTAGGGGAAAGGCACCCCCTTGTATCCAGCTAAGTATTTTCTTTTCCTTAGTTTTACTTTATTCCTTATGAATTTTCTATAGTAATAATAACAGTCAAAAATCATGAAGACAAAATAAATAGTTGTGTCTAGTTTGCTTGATTTTGTTAGCAAATAAAAAAGGACTCTCTAGATAATCTCTGAACATGGAAATGATGAATAGTTGCTCTATTGTAATTCCTTTCAAGTACCTAGTTTTCAACCTTGAATTCTCTCGAGTTTTGGATAAGATTGATTTGATATAAGGATTTTCTCTAACTTGAATCTCGTGTGTAGCATATGCTTGATCTAAGTCTAGGTAATTGACGGATATGATATGAGAAGGTCTGAGCTGTTGTTTATCTTGTTCCTATTAACACCAAAGTTTCAGAGATTTATTTTTTGAAAAACTTAAAAATACTTCATGATGAGTTCCTGTATGACAAAGCTTGCATTCCCACCAGAGCCAAACATAATATTTAGGCTAGGAAAACTCCACTTAAATGCTGCTTGTATTTACATTGAGTTTTGTCAAGCTTTGTTGACCCTTATGAGAGGTTTGTCATGCTCTTAAAATCAAGATCACGTACACACCACCCACATATGCACTACTCCTACATTGGGGGTAGGCGCAAAAACATGCCTTCCATCTAGATCCACCCAAAAACGTTTAGCAATGTATTTCAACTTATGTTATTGTATCATTTCAAAGCTATGTTGCTTTCTATAATCAGATTTAAACTTGTTACTGTATTATTTATTTGTGAACTCAATTGTAATATTATTTCCACTGCAAACTCCTGTATGTGTTGTGTATTTGCTTAATCATGCGATCTTGGTTGTGAAGTGGATTTACCGAGGTCATTCGTGACACTCGGCAGACTACCGAGTTTATATAAGTGAAAGTATGTGCGTGTCAACGTGTTAAGCGGGGACAGCTGTACTTGATCTTGTATAAATTGGGCGGTTCTGTCACACGTGCCAACTGTAGAAGGAATAGAAATCATCGAGAAATGCCATGCAGCACCATACGGAGGCCATTACATAGTATTTTGCACACAAGCCAAAATTCGTAGTGTGGATTCTTCTGGCCAATGATGTATGAAGACATCAAAGAATTCATCCGAAGGTGCTGGAAGTTCCAGATGCATGGAAGTATCACCGCTCGAAATGCAATGCCTCTCCATTACAACATACAAGTGGAGATATTTGACGTATGGGGCATTGACTACATGGGACCCTTCAAAAGTCCCAAGATTGCGAGTACATCCTTATTGCTGTCGACTATGTATCCAAATGGGTGGAGGCACTACCATGCAGAGCTGCTGATGCCAAGCATGCAAGGAAGATGTTCCATGAAGTGATCTTCCCTCGCTTTGGAACACCACGGATGGTGATAAGCGATGGGGGATCTCACTTCGTGGATAAGACCTTCCGAGCATTCCTGAATGAACTTCGATCAAAGCACAACATAACCACACCCCATCATCTTGAATTGTAATCGCGCCATGTGGCGATGTGTTGATGATGGTGTACGGACCTTTCCATTTGCTGCGCAGGTTTCCTTCACCAAAGAGCTTGACTCGGGAGTTGAAGAGTAGAACTTTGTCTCCCTTCTTGAACTCTTTTTGCTTAATTCGGTGATCGTGCCATCTCTTGGTTCTCTCTTTGTAGAGTTTGGCACTATGATAATCCTTCTCCCTCCATTCTTCTAGCTCGGCTATTTGTTTTTGTCGATTTCTACCGACTAGTTTTACGTCTATATTCCAGCAATTAATTGCCCAGTGAGCTCTGTGTTCTAGCTCAACCGGCAAGTGGCAACTCGTTCCATAGACGAGCTGGTATGGTGACATGCCGATGGGGGTTTTGTACGCTGTCCTGTATGCCTCGAGTGCATCTTGAATCTTGTTCTTCCATCCTTTTCCCATCTCATTGACCGTTTTCTGTAGGATATTTTTGATCTGTTTATTGGAAGTTTCTACCTGACCGCTTGTTTGAGGATGATAGGGTGTGGTTATGTTGTGCTTTGATCGAAGTTCATTCAGGAATGCTCGGAAGGTCTTATCCACGAAGTGAGATCCCCCATCGCTTATCACCATCCGTGGTGTTCCAAAGCGAGGGAAGATCACTTCATGGAACATCTTCCTTGCATGCTTGGCATCAGCAGCTCTGCATGGTAGTGCCTCCACCCATTTGGATACATAGTCGACAGCAATAAGGATGTACTCGCAATCTTGGACTTTTGGAAGGGTCCCATGTAGTCAATGCCCCATACGTCAAATATCTCCACTTGTATGTTGTAATGGAGAGGCATTGCATTTCGAGCGGTGATACTTCCATGCATCTGGAACTTCCAGCACCTTCGGATGAATTCTTTGATGTCTTCATACATCATTGGCCAGAAGAATCCACACTACGAAATTTTGGCTTGTGTGCAAAATACTATGTAATGGCCTCCGTATGGTGCTGCATGGCATTTCTCGATGATTTCTATTCCTTCTACAGTTGGCACGTGTGACAGAACCGCCCAATTTATACAAGATCAAGTACAGCTGTCCCCGCTTAACACGTTGACACGCACATACTTTCACTTATATAAACTCGGTAGTCTGCCGAGTGTCACGAATGACCTCGGTAAATCCACTTCACAACCAAGATCGCATGATTAAGCAAATACACAACACATACAGGAGTTTGCAGTGGAAATAATATTACAATTGAGTTCACAAATAAATAATACAGTAACAAGTTTAAATCTGATTATAGAAAGCAACATAGCTTTGAAATGATACAATAACATAAGTTGAAATACATTGCTAAACGTTTTTGGGTGGATCTAGATGGAAGGCATGTTTTTGCGCCTACCCCCAATGTAGGAGTAGTGCATATGTGGGTGGTGTGTACGTGATCTTGATTTTAAGAGCATGACAAACCTCTCATAAGGGTCAACAAAGCTTGACAAAACTCAATGTAAATACAAGCAGCATTTAAGTGGAGTTTTCCTAGCCTAAATATTATGTTTGGCTCTGGTGGGAATGCAAGCTTTGTCATACAGGAACTCATCATGAAGTATTTTTAAGTTTTTCAAAAAATAAATCTCTGAAACTTTGGTGTTAATAGGAACAAGATAAACAACAGCTCAGACCTTCTCATATCATATCCGTCAATTACCTAGACTTAGATCAAGCATATGCTACACACGAGATTCAAGTTTAGAGAAAATCCTTATATCAAATCAATCTTATCCAAAACTCGAGAGAATTCAAGGTTGAAAACTAGGTACTTGAAAGGAATTACAATAGAGCAACTATTCATCATTTCCATGTTCAGAGATTATCTAGAGAGTCCTTTTTTATTTGCTAACAAAATCAAGCAAACTAGACACAACTATTTATTTTGTCTTCATGATTTTTGACTGTTATTATTACTATAGAAAATTCATAAGGAATAAAGTAAAACTAAGGAAAAGAAAATACTTAGCTGGATACAAGGGGGTGCCTTTCCCCTAAGCTGGATGTTGACGTAGTTGTTCAATCTTGCGGAGTGATGTGAGCCAGACTGACAGCAAGGATGTACTTCCACCAGTGGAGCATCGATTGATGTTTATAAAGACTGTTGAGGCAGTGCTCTAACAGTGGATAAAACATCCTCCTGCCTGTCAGCTCTACTCAATCCTTTTGATCTTTCAAATCCTGTTGAACTCAAATAGACAACAAAGCTTGTGGAAAAGATTAAGCGTTAGCGGTCGGCCACTTAAGCCTCAGTTGCCTAAAGCTTTTAAGATCAATTATGTTTTTTTAAGCAAAATTTCAACAGGATTTCTTTTCTCAATATTTTTGTATTTTTATATTTTCTATGATGCAAAGAAAATGCAATAGGATTAATGCATATTTATTTTTATTTTTATGCCACCATAGTGAATATTCTTGTGGGTTTCACACACCACAAAATTATTCACATGGGGCTTAGGATTTATGATGCAGTGCAGCAAATAAGATTTTTATTTTCTTTTCTAATTTAGTGCTAATGCAGAGAAGTAAATATGCTAAAGGAAAATTAAGCTATGCAATGCGGAAAAGTAAATATGGATAACTACCGATTTTACCTCCCGGCGAGGGTTCGGTGATTTGAGTCCTCCGAACAGGACTTCTTGCCATGTTCATTCCTTAGGTGCACTATCTGGTCCAAAGGTGAAGACCTTGATAACTGCGCCTCTTGAGATGGTGATTCTGAGGATGGTGTCACCCATGTTCTTTGCTCGTCCAGCAGTGTGAAGCAAAGCATTAATAGTGGAAGTTGGCTTGTTATTGGAGCGTGATGGCACCGTAACACCTTGTGGAAGAATTCCTTGGTTGGATGGTTGTGTATCTTGTTCATGAACAGCTTGCCTCCTATGTTGCACTCTTTCTTTCTCATCCTTTCATCATGCCATCTTTTTGCTCTTTGATCTTGACATTTTGTTGAACCCTCTACTCTACTCTCTCTCCGGCGTGCCAGGGCGACGGGGGCTTGAGAGGAGGAAGAGCATGGTCAGATCATCTTTAGAGGAATCGACCTTCCTTCCCCCAAGCTTGAACCTTGCTGTAGCTCGACACTTAATGTCAAGTGTGAATGTTGAAACATCCCTCAGAGTGTGTTATAACTCCCATGCTCTCAGACATTGTTCATCCTTTTTTCTCAAATCTTAACCTGCAACGGTTAGTGACCACGAATACCCGAATGGAACTTGTCCTAGGAACATATGTTTTTTTTATATATATGTTTGGACCTTCATGTGTCCATATTTTTTTTCTTTTCATATATTTAAGACAAGATTCTTTATGCAAAAGTCAAGAAGTGTTATGGAAATATAAGATAAATACTGATTTACCTGTCGGTGAGGGCTCATGATTTTTAGGTCTGTTGAGCAAGACCTCTCCCTTGTATTCAGCTTGTCTTTGCATTATCCAATCTTGGAGATGAGGGTGCAAACAATTGCATGTTCTTCTCTTGTTGACCTTTCTTGATTTTCATTGATTCTTGGTTGAAAAGAGGCTGTCCTATTAGAGCTGCAAACTCAATATCCTCCATGATGGTCTTTGCCTTCTAGTGGCGTGGTGGAGATTTGTTTGTCCACTTCCTAGGAGCGAGTGCTTTAATTGTGAATCTTGTTTTATGGCACCCGTCTTCTTCCTCCTTGTTCCATAGAGCTCCTCTATCTATGGAGTTCTTTATCCATGATGAATGAGCTGTGTCTCCCTTGTGCAAAGTTTTTGGAGTTCATGTGCCATGCTTCATCTCCGGTGTGAGTTCATCTCGGGACTTTCCCAAATTGAATTTGAGAGTTTTCTCTATAGGGGTTAGTCCAACAAAATAACCAATGTCTACACGAGCAATTTTTAGTTCAATAACAGAACTAGACTACATGTCTAATTGGATTAAGGAAGGCTATTTAACCTAAGCACCATGCTTAATTTAAAAGCCTTTGGAAATATGTGTAGTACCTCCAAACCAAAACTTACTATGGTAGACAAAGGTAGCATGAAAGCACTATAGAGATTTACTCAAATGGAGATAAAAGAGTATGATTGTTATTTAGCAACTGAGCATGTCTTAAAGGTAGAGACAACCAAAATGTATTAGCAACATGGCAATAGATTTTTTTTAGAGAAGCCCGTCCCCCAAGCTTGAATTTTGCAAAGCAAAGTCAAGTTTGGATAGATATGATTCAACATTCACACTTGACATTAAGTGTCGAGCTACAGCAAGGTTCAAGCTTGGGGGAAGGAAGGTCGATTCCTCTAAAGATGATCTGACCATGCTCTTCCTCCTCTCAAGCCCCCGTCGCCCTGGCACGCCGGAGAGAGAGTAGAGTAGAGGGTTCAACAAAATGTCAAGATCAAAGAGCAAAAAGATGGCATGATGAAAGGATGAGAAAGAAAGAGTGCAACATAGGAGGCAAGCTGTTCATGAACAAGATACACAACCATCCAACCAAGGACTTCTTCCAAGGTGTTACGGTGCCATCACGCTCCAATAACAAGCCAACTTCCACTATTAATGCTTTGCTTCACACTGCTG
>JAHUYU010002299.1:0-14783 GCA_030439765.1 Tripidium arundinaceum | reverse complement strand
ACCAAGAAGGAGGCAAGACAGAGAGACATGTTGCTGACCAGAGAGCAGTTCATTGAGGTAGCTACAGAACATTAATATTGATTCCTTTTGAGATATCGATGCTTAATTTGATATTCTTATATGTCAAATACTTGATGATGTGTAGATGATTCCCTGGTGGTGCGCCTCGTTTCCTTCGTGCTGGGAGGCGATTGTGGACAGGTGGTTGGACCCCGAGTGGGCTGAGGCGCACGATGCGGCCCAGGAGCGGCGTTTGTTGATGCCAGGTGTAGCACACCATTAGGGCAACCGCAGCCTCTTCGGATACGGGCAAGCATGGGTACGTGGTAATGTTTCTATTCATTCAATTCTGCCTGATTTGTAATCCTCTTGCTGTCTTTCTCGCAGTCGGCATCACACGGTGGACTACCTTGCTCCCAGTTCCAGGCATATGCCATGGCCCACAAGGGCAAGGCGACGTCCGACGTCGCCTTCAACCTGGACGACCCGCCCGAGGCGTACACCAATGCGAGCGTCTACGACCGCATCCGTGACTACACATCGGCGGCAAGGTCGATCCATGGCCCAGACTATGATCCAAGCACCAATGACATTGATGGAGAGGTCGTCATGAGGATAGGAGGAGGCAAGAAGCATGGGCGCTATTGGATTGGCGACGGCATTATCAACACGGCCTCTACTCCCACTCTCTCCCAGATCCGAGCACGGAGCACGAGCACGAGCACAGGTCCGCCCATACGCCCACGGCCGGACACTGCACAGCACCGGGTCGACGCACTCCAGGTTATTCATGTTTTACTCGTCCTACTTTGATTTTTACACAGCTTTATTACCTTTACATTATTCTAACATTAGCTTTGCAATATTGTAGGCCCAGCTCGAAATAGCAAACAAGAGGAGTGAGGAGCTGGAGGCCGGGCAGCAGAGGATGGCGGCCCAGTTGGCGGCCGAGCGGGCCGAGCAAGAGGCCGAGCGGGAGGCCCAGGACAGGAGGTACGCGGAAATGGTTTAGTTCATGCAGATTCTTGGGGCCCATACGGGTCTAGCCATGCCACCTGGGCTAATGGCGATACCTCAAGCTCTGCCTCATGTATCGGGCACTCCTGTGAGTAATCTCAAACATGCAAGTAATTCCTAAATTAGCTATTCAAGTAATTTTGTCTCATGCAATCTCTTCTCCTTTGTGCAGCCTCCGTCGGCGGGTTCGAATAATCCACATGGCACTCCTCAGACAGGATGGGGGACTTGGCCTCCTCAGTGAGTCACATTTCTATGTCTATGTCTTGTTCACTTAGTGATGCACTTTAGTTTGAGATGAACATGTTGTGATGCACTTGTTTTATTTAAACAACTATGATGGACTTGTTTGTATTATGTGATGAACTATTATGGATGATGTGATGGACTTGTTCCGAGCAATGGATGGAATTGTTTTGTAGCCTTCTGAATAATACTACTGCTATGTTTGCCTTTGTTGTTATTCATATATTCTGCTATGAGCTTTGTACAAATCCGCTGTAGGTCACTTGGTATGTGTAAGAGGTGCAGTGATCTTCATATTGTAGCATGCTCACAATGCCTATCTGCCCTGAAACCACAGCTTCCCTCCCTTTTTCCTGAATTGTTTCCTAAGAATTTCTCACTGTCTGAAAGCAGAAATCCAGGCTCATTTACCTTTATGAAGTTATATGAAATATTAGATTTCTGTTAATTGGTAACTTAATTATAAATGCAATTCAGGTTTGAATGTTTCCCTTTTATATGCCAACAGATTACTGCATGTTCAAGATTGGGAATAGCAAGGAACTTTCGCCAATACCAGATGGCGTTTTGGAGCACTGAAAGGACTTCATTAGGAAGTGTCTGCAACGTGATCCATCTCAACGTCTAACCTCAGTTGAGCTTTTGCAACACCCATTCATACAAAATGGAATTTCACTTGAGAAATCTGTTGCACCTAATCCTTTGGAACATTTGGCTGACATATCTTGTAGACCAAAGCCCAAGGTACCTCCTGAATACTACTATTCTCATTCGATTCTTCAGCTCTGAATTGCATAGCTTCTCAAACTAAACACATGTATTTATCTTCAGTGAATTCCTTTTGTTTCTGCAATTGCGTGCATTAGAAATTGATATGTTAGTCTCTTTAGAACTTCTGATGCTTTCTGTTTATTTATCCATTGTTATCAAACTAATACACCTATATGAAATGTGTTCTATTATTTTGTGGGCATAAAAATCAATTAAATTCTTACAAAGATAGAGCATATATCAATGATACGCGGGAGAAAAGGATATCCTTTGTTACCTGGCAGGTGTTACCATCAGGTTTTAGTAGTGTTTATCAAACTAACCCAACTTACTCAGAGCAACAATCAGTTGATTAAGGGGGTAACACTACTGGAGGCGGGCTCTTTGCCGAGCGCCCGATTACACTCGGCAAAGGCCCGATTGCACTCGGCAAAGAACGCTCGGCAAAAATTTTATCGGCAAAGGTTTCTTTGCCGAGGGCCAAGTGTCGGGCACACAAAGAAAAGGCATCGTCACGGCGCCGCCACCATAGACGGTGGCTTTGCCGAATGTCCCCCTGGCCGGCACTCGGCAAAGAAAATTAATTTTTTTTTTTGAAAAAAACTTTGCCGAGCGTCTCCGCCTTGGCGCTCGGCAAAGAATTTTTTTTTGAAAAAACTTTGCCAAGCGTCTCCTCCTTGGCGCTCGGCAAAGAATTTTTTTTTTTGAAAAAAGATTTGCCGAGTGCCTGGGATCTGGCACTCGGCAAACCTGGCAGCTTTGCCGAGTGCCTGGGCCCTGGCACTCGGCAAAGCGACCATATTTCCTAGCTTTGCCTAGTGCCAGGGCCCAGGCACTCGGCAAATCGACCATATTTCCTAGCTTTGCCGAGTGCCGGGGCCCAGGCACTCGGCAAATCGACCAAATTTCACCTTTGCCGAGCGTTGCACTCGGCAAATCGACCCAATATAGTGTTTTTTTCTTTTTTACATTCCATCACGACAAACATGAAATATCACATATATATCACATCCATCCACACATATTTCACATATTTGTCACATCCATCATATATATCACATCCATCACCATATAAATCACATATATCACAACAATTCCATCCATTGCTCGGAACAAGTCCATCACATCATCCATAATAGTTCATCACATAATACAAACAAGTCCATCATAGTTGTTTAAATAAAACAAGTGCATCACAACATGTTCATCTCAAACTAAAGTGCATCACTAAGTGAACAAGACATAGACATAGAAATGTGACTCACTGAGGAGGCCAAGTCCCCCATCCTGTCTGAGGAGTGCCATGTGGATTATTCGAACCCGCCGACGGAGGCTGCACAAAGGAGAAGAGATTGCATGAGACAAAATTACTTGAATAGCTAATTTAGGAATTACTTGCATGTTTGAGATTACTCACAGGAGTGCCCGATACATGAGGCAGAGCTTGAGGTATCGCCATTAGCCCAGGTGGCATGGCTAGACCCGTATGGGCCCCAAGAATCTGCATGAACTAAACCATTTCCGCGTACCTCCTGTCCTGGGCCTCCCGCTCGGCCTCTTGCTCGGCCCGCTCGGCCGCCAACTGGGCCGCCATCCTCTGCTGCCCGGCCTCCAGCTCCTCACTCCTCTTGTTTGCTATTTCGAGCTGGGCCTACAATATTGCAAAGCTAATGTTAGAATAATGTAAAGGTAATAAAGCTGTGTAAAAATCAAAGTAGGACGAGTAAAACATGAATAACCTGGAGTGCGTCGACCCGGTGCTGTGCAGTGTCCGGCCGTGGGCGTATGGGCGGACCTGTGCTCGTGCTCGTGCTCCGTGCTCGGATCTGGGAGAGAGTGGGAGTAGAGGCCGTGTTGATAATGCCGTCGCCAATCCAATAGCGCCCATGCTTCTTGCCTCCTCCTATCCTCATGACGACCTCTCCATCAATGTCATTGGTGCTTGGATCATAGTCTGGGCCATGGATCGACCTTGCCGCCGATGTGTAGTCACGGATGCGGTCGTAGACGCTCGCATTGGTGTACGCCTCGGGCGGGTCGTCCAGGTTGAAGGCGACGTCGGACGTCGCCTTGCCCTTGTGGGCCATGGCATATGCCTGGAACTGGGAGCAAGGTAGTCCACCGTGTGATGCCGACTGCGAGAAAGACAGCAAGAGGATTACAAATCAGGCAGAATTGAATGAATAGAAACATTACCACGTACCCATGCTTGCCCGTATCCGAAGAGGCTGCGGTTGCCCTAATGGTGTGCTACACCTGGCATCAACAAACGCCGCTCCTGGGCCGCATCGTGCGCCTCAGCCCACTCGGGGTCCAACCACCTGTCCACAATCGCCTCCCAGCACGAAGGAAACGAGGCGCACCACCAGGGAATCATCTACACATCATCAAGTATTTGACATATAAGAATATCAAATTAAGCATCGATATCTCAAAAGGAATCAATATTAATGTTCTGTAGCTACCTCAATGAACTGCTCTCTGGTCAGCAACATGTCTCTCTGTCTTGCCTCCTTCTTGGTGACCTTCTGTCCAAGCTTCGTCCCATAGTAGTTTATGACGGCCTGGATGCGCGCCTCGTAGTGCATCTCCACGACTCGTTTTCTGCAAGAACTGGCAGCCACCATGTCTGCCGTGCCCTCAAATCCATCCTCGAGTTTGTAGTACTCCTGCATACAGACACGACATTATTTCAAGGACGGACCAAAAATGCGATGTATTGAGACATGTAGTGCGAGGAAGACTTACCCAAAACTCCCGAATAATCCGCATCGCCTTGTTGCCATATTCCACATCGGGGGCGGCCTCGTAGTGGGCCCACGTGTAGGCCGGCTCGTGCTTCCCCGCGTACGCGACTTTGCCAGGGAAGTGGGTCCTGCACAAGAGACCTAGGATGCCATTGACATGGCGGGCCTGACCAGTCCCCGACACAATCATCCAGTTTTTGCACAAGTGATTAAGAAAACATTTAAGTTTCTATTTCGATGTTGAACGTATCATATGAAGTAGTAATAACATGTAAGGTAACTTACTTTTGCCCATCGGACCGAATCACTGGGCGTAGGGCTCGATGCGGTCGCTGAGGGAGGGTCTCGGGACCTCGCAAGTAGACACTCGACGTACTAGAGGAAGTGGTACCTCCAGTCTCGTCCTTGTCCGTGTCCCCAGGCGGCGTCACAGGAGTAGGCTCCCCCTGGCCCGCCTCCTCCCCCCTGGCCCGCCTCCTCCCCCCTAGACCGCCTCCTCGTCCGTGTCCCCAGGCGGCGTCACAGGAGTAAGCTCCCTCCTACGGGGCCTGCGCCTACTCCTCCTATTCGACGGCTCCTGAACCTCCTCGTCAAGCGGAGGGCGCTCTCTTTGGAAGAGCGATCTCACGCTCCTCTGACGGCCGCCCACCATCTGTGTTCAATCACCTGCAATTAAAAAGAATAAAGAAGAAGTAATTAGATATATATTCAAAATAAACAAAACATAATTACAAAATTAGAAAGTATTACATGTATTACAAATAATCTTCGTGATCGGCATTAGCTGGTTCATAACTCCCATCATCATTATCAACCATATCAAAATAATCAACACTATCCGAAGGAGAAGTGTTGTCTTCATTGTCATTGCCTTGACGTAATCGATCAAGCATTTGTAAGTCCTTTGCATTTTGCACCTCATCGCCAGCATCATCGTCATCAACTACAACCATTTCATTGTCTGCATCCATTCCTATCTTGCTCTGTAAGTTGGAGAAGATCTTTCCACCCGGTTTCTTCAATCCGATGCAGCAATTGATATTGCACCTCCCGTATGAGGCACGAATGGGGGCCCGTGCAGGCCCATTGGTGCTATCCAATCGAGAGATGTCTAAAGACTCTTCGCAAAAAATAGAGAAACAAAGGCAAAATTGAGGCTTCCATTGCAAGTGCATTCGTTATGGAGGAGGTGTCAAACTTCACAACATTGTTACTATTCTGACAACCTTCCAAGCGTGCATAATCCACCCCCTCGTTACAGTGATGGCGAAAATGAATCGACCCTCAGCCTTTTCCGAGGGCAACTCGGAAGCGCAAGTGCATTGACCACAAAGACCTTGACAAATGTAGAGTGGCGTTGTATCATGCTATATGTCTTGACCAACCTTGACGAGGTGGACCAGTACATTGGGTAAGTTCTCAACGGACTTATTTCAATAAGCCCTCACTATTCTACATCTAACCTCCTTGTTTCTCGTTACAGGGAATTTCTTCATCAATACTGGCATCAAACAAGGGAACCTACCCCGCAAGAATCTGATACCCTTCTTTCAAAGGGTGCGGGACAAGGGAGCCCTGATTTCATTTGTTGGTTCAAAACCAAGGTAATGTCCAAGTTAGCTCTTTCTTAGTTTCATATTCCAAGTTGCTCGTACGTTCGACTAATAGAATGATCTGCTTGAGCTTGCAGGCCCAAACCGATGCATCTATCAGTGATGAGTTGAGACAGGTTGCAAACGGCCTTACCTTTAAGGTAAGGTCATTTACCAGTTACGACGTGAATGGATATCGATTTCACACATCAACATACGAGCGGAATCGGCCCAATCGAAGAACCACAAATAGCGGAGTTTTTACGCCTGGCACTGATGACCTAGACTATTATGGAAGAATTGAAGAAATATATGAACTTTCATTCCATGGTCGCACAAATCTTCGTCCTGTCATATTCAAATGCCATTGGTTTGATCCTAGAGTAACGAGAAAGACCCCTCATCTCGGCCTAGTCGAAATTCGACAGGATTCCATCTATCCAGGAGACGATGTGTATATTGTGGCGCAACAGGCCACACAGGTTTATTATACATCATATGCGTGCAAAACCATAGAGGATCTTAAGGGTTGGTATATTGTGCACAAGGTATCGCCACACGGCCGACTACCTATCCCAAACGATGAAGATTACAACTTCAACCCAAACACGTATGATAGAGAGTTCTTTCAAGAAGAGGGGCTACAAGGGAGGTTCGAGATAGACTTAATCGACGCGATAGGAATGGATGCAGACAATGAAATGGTTGTAGTTGATGACGATGATGCTGGCGATGAGGTGCAAAATGCAAAGGACTTACAAATGCTTGATCGATTACGTCAAGGCAATGACAATGAAGACAACACTTCTCCTTCGGATAGTGTTGATTATTTTGATATGGTTGATAATGATGATGGGAGTTATGAACCAGCTAATGCCGATCACGAAGATTATTTGTAATACATGTAATACTTTCTAATTTTGTAATTATGTTTTGTTTATTTTGAATATATATCTAATTACTTCTTCTTTATTCTTTTTAATTGCAGGTGATTGAACACAGATGGTGGGCGGCCGTCAGAGGAGCGTGAGATCGCTCTTCCAAAGAGAGCGCCCTCCGCTTGACGAGGAGGTTCAGGAGCCGTCGAATAGGAGGAGTAGGCGCAGGCCCCGTAGGAGGGAGCTTACTCCTGTGACGCCGCCTGGGGACACGGACGAGGAGGCGGTCTAGGGGGGAGGAGGCGGGCCAGGGGGGAGGAGGCGGGCCAGGGGGAGCCTACTCCTGTGACGCCGCCTGGGGACACGGACAAGGACGAGACTGGAGGTACCACTTCCTCTAGTACGTCGAGTGTCTACTTGCGAGGTCCCGAGACCCTCCCTCAGCGACCGCATCGAGCCCTACGCCCAGTGATTCGGTCCGATGGGCAAAAGTAAGTTACCTTACATGTTATTACTACTTCATATGATACGTTCAACATCGAAATAGAAACTTAAATGTTTTCTTAATCACTTGTGCAAAAACTGGATGATTGTGTCGGGGACTGGTCAGGCCCGCCATGTCAATGGCATCCTAGGTCTCTTGTGCAGGACCCACTTCCCTGGCAAAGTCGCGTACGCGGGGAAGCACGAGCCGGCCTACACGTGGGCCCACTACGAGGCCGCCCCCGATGTGGAATATGGCAACAAGGCGATGCGGATTATTCGGGAGTTTTGGGTAAGTCTTCCTCGCACTACATGTCTCAATACATCGCATTTTTGGTCCGTCCTTGAAATAATGTCGTGTCTGTATGCAGGAGTACTACAAACTCGAGGATGGATTTGAGGGCACGGCAGACATGGTGGCTGCCAGTTCTTGCAGAAAACGAGTCGTGGAGATGCACTACGAGGCGCGCATCCAGGCCGTCATAAACTACTATGGGACGAAGCTTGGACAGAAGGTCACCAAGAAGGAGGCAAGACAGAGAGACATGTTGCTGACCAGAGAGCAGTTCATTGAGGTAGCTACAGAACATTAATATTGATTCCTTTTGAGATATCGATGCTTAATTTGATATTCTTATATGTCAAATACTTGATGATGTGTAGATGATTCCCTGGTGGTGCGCCTCGTTTCCTTCGTGCTGGGAGGCGATTGTGGACAGGTGGTTGGACCCCGAGTGGGCTGAGGCGCACGATGCAGCCCAGGAGCGGCGTTTGTTGATGCCAGGTGTAGCACACCATTAGGGCAACCGCAGCCTCTTCGGATACGGGCAAGCATGGGTACGTGGTAATGTTTCTATTCATTCAATTCTGCCTGATTTGTAATCCTCTTGCTGTCTTTCTCGCAGTCGGCATCACACGGTGGACTACCTTGCTCCCAGTTCCAGGCATATGCCATGGCCCACAAGGGCAAGGCGACGTCCGACGTCGCCTTCAACCTGGACGACCCGCCCGAGGCGTACACCAATGCGAGCGTCTACGACCGCATCCGTGACTACACATCGGCGGCAAGGTCGATCCATGGCCCAGACTATGATCCAAGCACCAATGACATTGATGGAGAGGTCGTCATGAGGATAGGAGGAGGCAAGAAGCATGGGCGCTATTGGATTGGCGACGGCATTATCAACACGGCCTCTACTCCCACTCTCTCCCAGATCCGAGCACGGAGCACGAGCACGAGCACAGGTCCGCCCATACGCCCACGGCCGGACACTGCACAGCACCGGGTCGACGCACTCCAGGTTATTCATGTTTTACTCGTCCTACTTTGATTTTTACACAGCTTTATTACCTTTACATTATTCTAACATTAGCTTTGCAATATTGTAGGCCCAGCTCGAAATAGCAAACAAGAGGAGTGAGGAGCTGGAGGCCGGGCAGCAGAGGATGGCGGCCCAGTTGGCGGCCGAGCGGGCCGAGCAAGAGGCCGAGCGGGAGGCCCAGGACAGGAGGTACGCGGAAATGGTTTAGTTCATGCAGATTCTTGGGGCCCATACGGGTCTAGCCATGCCACCTGGGCTAATGGCGATACCTCAAGCTCTGCCTCATGTATCGGGCACTCCTGTGAGTAATCTCAAACATGCAAGTAATTCCTAAATTAGCTATTCAAGTAATCTTGTCTCATGCAATCTCTTCTCCTTTGTGCAGCCTCCGTCGGCGGGTTCGAATAATCCACATGGCACTCCTCAGACAGGATGGGGGACTTGGCCTCCTCAGTGAGTCACATTTCTATGTCTATGTCTTGTTCACTTAGTGATGCACTTTAGTTTGAGATGAACATGTTGTGATGCACTTGTTTTATTTAAACAACTATGATGGACTTGTTTGTATTATGTGATGAACTATTATGGATGATGTGATGGACTTGTTCCGAGCAATGGATGGAATTGTTGTGATATATGTGATTTATATGGTGATGGATGTGATATATATGATGGATGTGACAAATATGTGAAATATGTGTGGATGGATGTGATATATATGTGATATTTCATGTTTGTCGTGATGGAATGTAAAAAAGAAAAAAACACTATATTGGGTCGATTTGCCGAGTGCAACGCTCGGCAAAGGTGAAATTTGGTCGATTTGCCGAGTGCCTGGGCCCCGGCACTCGGCAAAGCTAGGAAATATGGTCGATTTGCCGAGTGCCTGGGCCCTGGCACTAGGCAAAGCTAGGAAATATGGTCGCTTTGCCGAGTGCCAGGGCCCAGGCACTCGGCAAAGCTGCCAGGTTTGCCGAGTGCCAGATCCCAGGCACTCGGCAAATCTTTTTTCAAAAAAAAAAATTCTTTGCCGAGCGCCAAGGAGGAGACGCTTGGCAAAGTTTTTTCAAAAAAAAATTCTTTGCCGAGCGCCAAGGCGGAGACGCTCGGCAAAGTTTTTTTCAAAAAAAAAAATTAATTTTCTTTGCCGAGTGCCGGCCAGGGGGACATTCGGCAAAGCCACCGTCTATGGTGGCGGCGCCGTGACGATGCCTTTTCTTTGTGTGCCCGACACTTGGCCCTCGGCAAAGAAACCTTTGCCGATAAAATTTTTGCCGAGCGTTCTTTGCCGAGTGCAATCGGGCCTTTGCCGAGTGTAATCGGGCGCTCGGCAAAGAGCCCGCCTCCAGTAGTGTTACCCCCTTAATCAACTGATTGTTGCTCTGAGTAAGTTGGGTTAGTTTGATAAACACTACTAAAACCTGATGGTAACACCTGCCAGGTAACAAAGGATATCCTTTTCTCCCGCGTATCATTGATATATGCTCTATCTTTGTAAGAATTTAATTGATTTTTATGCCCACAAAATAATAGAACACATTTCATATAGGTGTATTAGTTTGATAACAATGGATAAATAAACAGAAAGCATCAGAAGTTCTAAAGAGACTAACATATCAATTTCTAATGCACGCAATTGCAGAAACAAAAGGAATTCACTGAAGATAAATACATGTGTTTAGTTTGAGAAGCTATGCAATTCAGAGCTGAAGAATCGAATGAGAATAGTAGTATTCAGGAGGTACCTTGGGCTTTGGTCTACAAGATATGTCAGCCAAATGTTCCAAAGGATTAGGTGCAACAGATTTCTCAAGTGAAATTCCATTTTGTATGAATGGGTGTTGCAAAAGCTCAACTGAGGTTAGACGTTGAGATGGATCACGTTGCAGACACTTCCTAATGAAGTCCTTTCAGTGCTCCAAAACGCCATCTGGTATTGGCGAAAGTTCCTTGCTATTCCCAATCTTGAACATGCAGTAATCTGTTGGCATATAAAAGGGAAACATTCAAACCTGAATTGCATTTATAATTAAGTTACCAATTAACAGAAATCTAATATTTCATATAACTTCATAAAGGTAAATGAGCCTGGATTTCTGCTTTCAGACAGTGAGAAATTCTTAGGAAACAATTCAGGAAAAAGGGAGGGAAGCTGTGGTTTCAGGGCAGATAGGCATTGTGAGCATGCTACAATATGAAGATCACTGCACCTCTTACACATACCAAGTGACCTACAGCGGATTTGTACAAAGCTCATAGCAGAATATATGAATAACAACAAAGGCAAACATAGCAGTAGTATTATTCAGAAGGCTACAAAACAATGTGTATTCAGAATTTCAGGATCGATGGATGATTTCATTTATGAATGAGCCTAAAATCAAAGCTTCAGAACAAGAAGCCTAATGGTTGAGACCTACAATTGCAAAATAAAGCAATCTAGATAGATTAGGCTAAAAAGGTAAGCCCGCATTTTTGCACAAAACAATATTCTACAAACCTCAAATGATATCGTCTGCCCAGCAAACCTTGTCGCTCCGCTCGCCAGGATCGCCCCCCATCGTAGACTGTACGAAAAGGTTTAAGCATGAACCAAAGCGGAAAGGTCAAGCTTAATGCACCAGACATACCTGATGAGCTTATGAGGCTTTGGTCGAGTGCCGACGCAGATGCTAGACATTTCCGTAACAACATTAGGTTTTTCAATTGCCATTTCTCTTTCACTTCTCTATATTGTTGCCTCAATAGCGCTACTGCAAGCATGAGAAATAGTGGCATATACACCTTCTGTGCACACGGCCAGATCTATCACAACATAAGGTCGTTTGAGAGAGAAGATGGTAAGGAGCCAAGACATCTTGAGCTTTACTTCTATGATGACGATCCGAGCCTCGAGCACCGGTATCGAAGGTGTCATGAAGAGCAGCACCAAAAAGACAAAGAAGTTATTGAGAAGCTAGTGGCCATCCTTCGTAACAACCCATGCTTACAACATCTCGAGTATGGGCCAGGCTAACACCTTGAGGACTATCGTGTCACACTGAACCTTGACCAGAGGATGGACCCAAGAACATACAACATGTCGTCGGCTTCAAAGGTGGCTCCTATTTGGATCGAGGGAAATTAACTCCTTGGTCAGTTTCAAAATAGGGTTGTCCTGCATGGGAAAGATAGAAGCAGACATGGCATCCACTCATATCATTGATGTTATGATGCTCTTTAATACCATCTATTCTTCTCTAGGGGTGAGCTCGGGTGGCATATGGATATTCCGAAAAAAGGAGTTAGTATCGAGGAAGTCAACACGGCCCAAGTCCTTCATAAAGCTCGTAGTGATTCAGAAGAAGAAACAGGTTATTCTTCTTATTTAATACTTCGCACCTCATTGTTTATTCTACAAACAATGCTAATTCATGGTAATTGTTTTTGTAGAATCTTCTAGGAGACTATGCGTGTGCGTGACTATTACTACTATAAATTTTAGATGTTGCAAGGAGTTAATACCCTTAGTATGTTGTTAAGAAGGTGTGGCACTTAGGTTTATCAGAGGGTACACTTAGGATAGAATTGCTCACCTTAGTTTCATCCAATGATCTCCCCACCTCTATGTACAATACATGTACGATCTATTTGTCTTTTTGGTAACAAAACAACACCCATTCATACTCAAATTATCGGGACATTATTTTTTCCCATTGTAACGCACGGGCATTTACCTAGTAGTATAAAAAATAAGAGACTAGCATGGAGTCAAGAAATAGTCCATATTTTACAATGCATCTCTCTCACAGCACGATGTTCAGGCTGCCTGCTGCAGTCTCTCTCTTCCATATTTACCGGCTTAGAGCTAGTGCTATCTCATACTATTAGAAATATGCCACTATTTCTCATGCTTGCAGTAGCGCTATTGAGGCAACAATATAGAGAAGTGAAAGAGAAATGGCAATTGAAAAACCTAATGTTGTTACGGAAATGTCTAGCATCTGCGTCGGCACTCGACCAAAGCCTCATAAGCTCATCAGGTATGTCTGGTGCATTAAGCTTGACCTTTCCGCTTTGGTTCATGCTTAAACCTTTTCGTACAGTCTACGATGGGGGGCGATCCTGGCGAGCGGAGCGACAAGGTTTGCTGGGCAGACGATATCATTTGAGGTTTGTAGAATATTGTTTTGTGCAAAAATGCGGGCTTACCTTTTTTAGCCTAATCTATCTAGATTGCTTTATTTTGCAATTGTAGGTCTCAACCATTAGGCTTCTTGTTCTGAAGCTTTGATTTTAGGCTCATTCATAAATGAAATCATCCATCGATCCTGAAATTCTGAATACACATTGTTTTGTAGCCTTCTGAATAATACTACTGCTATGTTTGCCTTTGTTGTTATTCATATATTCTGCTATGAGCTTTGTACAAATCCGCTGTAGGTCACTTGGTATGTGTAAGAGGTGCAGTGATCTTCATATTGTAGCATGCTCACAATGCCTATCTGCCCTGAAACCACAGCTTCCCTCCCTTTTTCCTGAATTGTTTCCTAAGAATTTCTCACTGTCTGAAAGCAGAAATCCAGGCTCATTTACCTTTATGAAGTTATATGAAATATTAGATTTCTGTTAATTGGTAACTTAATTATAAATGCAATTCAGGTTTGAATGTTTCCCTTTTATATGCCAACAGATTACTGCATGTTCAAGATTGGGAATAGCAAGGAACTTTCGCCAATACCAGATGGCGTTTTGGAGCACTGAAAGGACTTCATTAGGAAGTGTCTGCAACGTGATCCATCTCAACGTCTAACCTCAGTTGAGCTTTTGCAACACCCATTCATACAAAATGGAATTTCACTTGAGAAATCTGTTGCACCTAATCCTTTGGAACATTTGGCTGACATATCTTGTAGACCAAAGCCCAAGGTACCTCCTGAATACTACTATTCTCATTCGATTCTTCAGCTCTGAATTGCATAGCTTCTCAAACTAAACACATGTATTTATCTTCAGTGAATTCCTTTTGTTTCTGCAATTGCGTGCATTAGAAATTGATATGTTAGTCTCTTTAGAACTTCTGATGCTTTCTGTTTATTTATCCATTGTTATCAAACTAATACACCTATATGAAATGTGTTCTATTATTTTGTGGGCATAAAAATCAATTAAATTCTTACAAAGATAGAGCATATATCAATGATACGCGGGAGAAAAGGATATCCTTTGTTACCTGGCAGGTGTTACCATCAGGTTTTAGTAGTGTTTATCAAACTAACCCAACTTACTCAGAGCAACAATCAGTTGATTAAGGGGGTAACACTACTGGAGGCGGGCTCTTTGCCGAGCGCCCGATTACACTCGGCAAAGGCCCGATTGCACTCGGCAAAGAACGCTCGGCAAAAATTTTATCGGCAAAGGTTTCTTTGCCGAGGGCCAAGTGTCGGGCACACAAAGAAAAGGCATCGTCACGGCGCCGCCACCATAGACGGTGGCTTTGCCGAATGTCCCCCTGGCCGGCACTCGGCAAAGAAAATTAATTTTTTTTTTTGAAAAAAACTTTGCCGAGCGTCTCCGCCTTGGCGCTCGGCAAAGAATTTTTTTTTGAAAAAACTTTGCCAAGCGTCTCCTCCTTGGCGCTCGGCAAAGAATTTTTTTTTTTGAAAAAAGATTTGCCGAGTGCCTGGGATCTGGCACTCGGCAAACCTGGCAGCTTTGCCGAGTGCCTGGGCCCTGGCACTCGGCAAA
>JAHUYU010000506.1:0-20345 GCA_030439765.1 Tripidium arundinaceum | reverse complement strand
GGGCATGTCGCGTGCCGGGTCGCTCGGCCGGGCCAACGACGGCAGCGCGGCCCCCGCGGGCCGCCGCTAGTGCCATCCGCCCATCTCACGCAAAAGCGATCGCTCGGCGATTACTTGCGGCGTCGTTCTTGCTGTGGAATGTGGACGTGGGTAGCGGAACAGCGCCGTGGCAGGTCAGCACGTGTGAGTTGGGTTGGTTTGGGCCAGTTTGGCGGCGGCAGCTGGGATCGGGGACGCTATGTTTGGCGGCCGGTTAGCAGATGCAGGCCAAGACAGACAGTGTGTTTGTGTGGACCTCACGCGCAGTGCAGGTCAAAAGTCAGACGCAGGATGCTGCGGCCTTCTAGGCCGACGTGTGATGGCGCGGTCATGTAACGAAATGCTCAAATACTACATGCCAGCAAGCTAAACCTAATCCGTCAACACCCGTCCATTACCTGCCTGACTCTGTCTATATCTGCGAAAAGTTATAAGGTCTGGTCCTTATTCCCTGCTAGCAAGATGGATTATTATATATGCTTCCGCAGTTTCATTCCATTGAATTGAACACAAGCCAATTGTCAGCGGTAATGCTTAGAATAGGGCGTCCGTCCGCCGGATGCTCCCGTTGGTGGGCCGCGACGCCAGCCCAACGACCCCCTCCTATCCGCTCATCCACTCACCCCCAACCGATTCTCCAGAAGGCTCTCCGGTCACCGCAGTTTCTCAAAACAAAAAAAACTCACCACACCGCCGTGATCGGGCCGCGACGCCAGCCCAACGACCCCCTCCTATCCGCTCGTCCACTCACCCCCAACCGATTCTCCAGAAGGCCACGGCATGTCCGGTGGAGAAGGTCGCGGCGGGTCGCTCCAGTGGAAAAGGTGGTCTGCGCGCGGCGGGCGGAAGGCGTGGTGGAGAGGGAGGAAGGTAGGCGCCGCGCAGGCAGGAGGTGCGATGGAGGGGGTGGAAGATGGGTGGCCGCGCTCGGGTGCGGTGGAGATGCCAACCGGCGGGCGCCCAGAAGCCATGGAGAACATGGCAGCGTGGCGGAGCGCGATCACGGCGGTGTGGTGAGTTTTTTTTTTTGTTTTGAGAAACTGCGGTGACCGGAGAGCCTTCTGGAGAATCGGTTGGGGGTGAGTGGACGAGCGGATAGGAGGGGGTCGTTGGGCTGGCGTCGCGGCCCGATCACGGCGGTGTGGTGAGTTTTTTTTTGTTTTGAGAAACTGCGGTGACCGGAGAGCCTTCTGGAGAATCGGTTGGGGGTGAGTGGATGAGCGGATAGGAGGGGGTCGTTGGGCTGGCGTCGCGGCCCACCAACGGGAGCATCCGGCGGACGGACGCCCTATTCTAAGCATTACCGCTGACAATTGGCTTGTGTTCAATTCAATGGAATGAAACTGCGGAAGCATATATAATAATCCATCTTGCTAGCAGGGAATAAGGACCAGACCTTATAACTTTTCGCAGATATAGACAGAGTCAGGCAGGTAATGGACGGGTGTTGACGGATTAGGTTTAGCTTGCTGGCATGTAGTATTTGAGCATTTCGTTACATGACCGCGCCATCACACGTCGCCTAGAAGGCCGCAGCATCCTGCGTCTGACTTTTGACCTGCACTGCGCGTGAGGTCCACACAAACACACTGTCTGTCTTGGCCTGCATCTGCTAACCGGCCGCCAAACATAGCGTCCCCGATCCCAGCTGCCGCCGCCAAACTGGCCCAAACCAACCCAACTCACACGTGCTGACCTGCCACGGCGCTGTTCCCGCTACCCACGTCCACATTCCACAGCAAGAACGACGCCGCAAGTAATCGCCGAGCGATCGCTTTTGCGTGAGATGGGCGGATGGCACTAGCGGCGGCCCGCGGGGGCCCGCGCTGCCGTCCGTTGGCCCGGCCGAGCGACCGCGCACGCCCGCTGGGCACATGTCCCAGGTAGCTGGCTCGGCGGCCCCCGCCCCGCGCACACCTGAACCTGAATGAGGGGTGCCCGCCCGCGCGCACGTCGCTCACATGCGCCAGTCTCCCGTTGGCCGGACCGGAGCGCGACATAGGCGCATAGGCCTCGCCGGCCCCCGCTTGCGTGCATGCGTGCCGTGCCCGTGCGTGGGCTGGGCTGTGTCTACTCTACCGTGCGTCCACTGGATGCCGTACCTGTCGTCTCGTCGTGCTTGTGTTTTATTTAATATCATTGATTGATGGTGGCGGATTAATCATTGATCTCTGCATCTCGCGTCGCTCATTCTCTGGTTCCAACTGTTCCGGGCAGAGGGAAGATCAATGCGACCTTGACCTGCCGTGGGTCATGCACGTTTGTGGGGCGCAGGGGTGGGAGACGTGGAAGCGCAGATAAACTTGACTGAAGTTCATGGTCCTCAATCCTGATGATGGGAACCATTTGCGTTCGTGCTCGTTCGCTCTGGACTCTGGAGTGTGGCGAGTCCGACCACTCACTGGCTATATAAGCCAGGATTTCTGTACTTGGATCACGCGGTGTGGTGACAGTAAGACAGGTAGCTGGCCTGGCCATCTGATACTACCTGAAGCTTCTATTAGTGATTTCCCTTTTTACAAGAAAGAACTGCAAAGCTGCAGTAGCATCGAAATTTCCCCTCCTCAACGGGCATTCGGGCAACCATGTGATGACAACAGCCACCGTACCTGCATGTCCTTACTGATGGGGCAGACCACAACTAAAACGAAAAGACATTCCACGTACAGCATGTACTCCGTCTGTGCCAAATAGAAGTCGTTATAAAATGCGTGCACGTCAAACTTTATCAACTTTGACTAGGTTTATAGAAAATGCGTGCAAAATTTATATCTCCAAATAAATTTATTATGAAAGTATATTCAACGATCTATCTAATTATACTAATTATGTATTATAAATATTAACATTTTTATATATTTGGTCAAAGTTAAAAGTGTTTGACTTCTCAGGAAGTGAAAATGACATATATTTTGGGACAGAGGGAGTACAGTCCATTCGAGTTCTAGCTAACTAGCAAATCAAGGGCACACATTTGCTACACCATTGAAGAGCCCCATCTTGGGTGAGGAACCGGTTTATCAGGCGTAACGTCACATCTGACGTAATAGCCGATACATGGGCCCACGGCCAGCGGGCTAACACCGTCACTGACCAGATTCCTATCTTCAGCTCAGCCATTACAATGCCACATGGTTTTCTTGGCATCGAACCTGCGGATCCCCCTTCCATTATTATGACGCCTGTGAAACTTTGGTTTCCTTTTCAAAGACACCCGGACCAGAGGCTTCTATTCTCCACACGGTAGTTAGTCCCATCACACTAGCAATCGGACAGGCACCGCTGACACGCAAATAGTCGCTGCCCACCCCACGAGCCGGTGCCGTCGCGAGTGCCGGCCTGCCGGTACAGTCTGCGGTCGGTCACTACAGGCGGCACCGTGGCAGCGCCGTGATGCCCGGGAGCCGTGGCGATATCCGGACATATCCATGGTTCGATGGCTCTCGGGCAGGGGCAGACCTACCCTATAGGCGAGCTGGAGCGGCCGCCCCAGATATCGGCCGGCGAGGCTCAGCAAGTCCCCTTATTTCCCCCTCAAATCCATGGCCGGTGGTGGTTTTTTTGCTCGTATGAAGCAGCGAAGGCATCTTGTGTTCTAGCCCATTGGAGAAGAAAGCCACCTAGTTGGCTTGCTATTGCCATGGCTGTTTATGGGCCAAAGGAGTTAGAGAAGTAGATGGCCAGCAACCCAATTTGCAAGAGCCCAAAATAGAAAGGATGTAGTAGGAAGCAGCAGGGAGGGACAAGTCGCCGTCCGCTGCTTCTGTTTGCTCAAAGAAACCGTAGTGGTGACGTGGCTAGGAAGTTGTCAAGAAAACCAATACAAATGGTGTGGCAAAAAAGACAAAAACAAATACATTGCTCTTGTTGCGCTTCTGTCCATGTTTGGGTGGATCGGCCGAGCCTCCGGCAGTGAAAGGTGGAGTAGACCGGGATTTGACGTTGGCAAGAAAACCAAAATAAATGGTCTGGCAAAAAGACGAAAACAAATGATGCCATCTGATACTTACCATTGTTTTGATTAAAATTATTGGTAATTTAGCTGTTAGTGTAGCAAAACGAGTAGCTTTTGTGTAGATTTCAAGAACTATTTTAAAACTGTTGTTCCCTCATTGTTTAACTATAATTTGTACGGTTGCAATATGTGTAAGTGTTTTCTTTTATGTCTTTAGTTTAATTTGTAGTTAGAGTTCGGTCTAGCTAAATTTTTTTCTAGGTCCGCCCCTGCTCTCGGGCACTTGGGGTCGGCATCGCTGCGGCTGTCATCTCTAATCCAGCGTCAGTGACGTGCGCGACAGCGCCGTCAAAGCGAAAAGCGGTCGATCGGGTACGAGGCCCTCGCGTAATAGACCTCCGCTGCAGTCTGCACACCTGCAGTGCGTGCTGGGTTTTGGTGCAGGCGTGCAGCGCATCCACATTTTGGCGCAGACGCGCAGTGCCAGCGCCCAGTGCTGCCACAGTCAGCACGGACGGAGCGTCAGCCTGTGGTTGCAGATGACTGCGCACCAGCGACTGGAGACTGAACACCGCTGGCCTTTTGTCATGGAAATCTGCTCGCCGAGCGCACCATCGTGATCATCAGGCCTCCGCCGGGGGCCCCTCTCCAGATAACAGCGCTCCCGCGTCCCGGTGCAGCGGGCGAGCCCCGACTGAGCGGGATCGGCCGGCTCCCGGCCGCAGCGCGCGCTTGAAGATGGCTGGAAAGCTGCAGTGAGGGACTGGAGGCCATGTGCCTGATCGTCTTTCTGCATGCATGCTTGAAGCTAAGGCCCAAGTGGCTGGCGTCCTGGCTAGCATATCTGAAACACGATCCTCAACACCGAATGCGCTTGTTTACTGCTCGTCTGCTCCTACCAATCGCAAAGGTGAAAGCTGGTAAAACGTGGAGATGCACACATCCTCAGCACCGGATGGGCTCGTCTGCTACTCCTGCTGGGCCTCCGAAGACAAATCTCCGCTCCTATCTCTCAGGCACGGACTATTTTGATTTTTCTTTTGCTGTGAGCAGTACAGGCCGCAGTGACGGTCTAGGAATTTTTTTTGAAGAATAATATAAATTTACAGATTTTACCGTACTCACAATATCACATAGATGCTATTATCAAAGAGGGTGATTCTGAGCCCTAGAGATTGACTTGTGTGGATGGAGAGGCCCGTACCAGTGAGAGGCACAAGACGTGGGATGTCATGAAGTTCATAAAATCTACGTCTCCGCTTCCTTGGTTTGCATAGGTGATTTTAATGAAGTTCTAGACAGGTCCGAACATGTCGGAGTGCAGGAGCGAAGCAATGCACAGATGGAGGGCTTTAGAGAAGCCATTGATGTGTGTGGCTTGGCGGATCTTGGCTTCGAGGGGAGGAATTGGACGTATGAGAAGAAGGTTGCTGGTGGTTCTTACTGCCAAGTTCGACTAGATAAAGCCTTGGCCACGGCTGACTGGTCAGAGCGCTATCCTCTAGCTGTGGTTCGGCACCTCACTGCGGCTGCTTTGGACCATGGTCCGATCATCCTCTCTTGGCGATCGGATGAGCAGAGTGGCAGCAAAAGGAATTTCAAGTACGAGGTGATGTGGGAAACTCACGACAACTTTCCGTCGATGCTAGCGGAGCCTGGGACGGGCCGAAACATACCAGCATGCATGATCTCCAGCGAAAGTTAGGTGAGGTCAGTGGCCACCTGCAGCACTGGGAGAGGACGACCTTTGGCAGTGTTCGCCGGGAGCTGCGCAAGCTAGCTGCTAAGCAAGAGCGTCTGCAGTCTGATCCAATGCGAGTCGGTCCATCACATGCTGAACTGAAGATCAAGGAACACATAATGGAATTAAATCATAGAGAGGAAATCATGTGGCGGCAGAGATCAAGGATCATGTGGCTAGCTAAAGGGGACCGAAATACGCGGTTCTTTCACCTTTGTGCACGCCACCGGAAGAGGAGAAATAAGATTAGTAAGTTGAAGAAGGCCAATGGGGATTTTACTGAGTCCGAGTAAGAGATGAGGGATGTGACAAGGGATTTCTACAGAAATTTAGTTTGATCGGAGGGAGTGCATAACATGGATTTTGTCTTAGGTACAATTCTAGTAAAGGTCACATCTAAGATGAATGATAATCTGTTTAGGCCTTTCACGGGACTAGAGGTGAAGGAAGCTTTTTTCAGATGTTTCCCACAAAAGCACCGGGACAAGATGGTTTCTGAAAGTGCAAGTGTTGTGCAATTGTTTCTCTCATGTTAGCACTCGGGGTTCGACTAGTTTGAGCACTTGAGACTTGTCTAACTATTTGTGTTGCATCCCCCTTGATAGTACGGCATACCTATACTCAAGATCAAAAGGATAAAACTATTTTAACCATTTGAGTCTTCAATGTCCTCATATGCCATATCTTCTCAATAGAGGTTGCAACCATCTTTGTCTCAATTCTTTGAGCAAATCAACCTTGAGCTTGTGACTTGAACCATTTCAACACATGTGAGTTCCATTCATAGCTTCAAGTCACTTCCACTTATGATTCAACAATGGTTTGATCCTCCACACAATATGACTCCTCATAGCTTGATTAGTACCTCGACTCAATGCAAGTACTCTCTTCTTCACCGCAGCCATGGTCTATCGGTGCCCAAGCCCTCGCTTGCCCTTCATCTTTGCTCGGCCCTTTGAAGCCCTTTCCTTGCTATCTTCACCCTATCAAGCCATCCTCAAGTCATATCATATCTTGAACCAACATTAAGCATTCATTTCAAGTCCGATAACAATTATTATCCATATCCAAGTCATACTCCAAATGCTATCCATAAACCTTGCATGACTTGGATAACAATCTTGATCAATACCAATATAGTTAAGCCAATTCACTATTCCTTATATCCTCTTATTTTGGCTTGACACTTCAATCTTCATTTCAATATCTATCTCCAAAATGGCATCACACTAATGTCCTTCATTCTTCCAACTTGATCAATATCAATGCATAGTGATTTTCCAAATCTTTGTCCATACAAGCGAACCAATGTAGAGGAAATCTTATATTATACATTGTCTCCCTTATCATTTGACCTTTGCTTGACATATTATAATCTATGCAATCTTGACTCATTCTTGAATATTTGACCAAAGTCAATCCACTATCAAACTCTTCTAATTCGTGCAAAGCAAGCCACCTATGAGACCAATCCATTTTCATCAACTCATGTCTCATTTGCCATTTGTCAAATATACTTGCCTTCACATGAATCCATGATATCCCACAACATAGAAGCCATTTCATCAACTATATTTGCATTGTTGCCTTTTGCTTGAACTAGATTGTTTGTATAATCTTCCAATACAACAATACACATTTTGGGCCTTCATTTGAACACCATGTGGAATACCATCAAGTTTGCCTTCTTATACACTTATTGTTGTGCAATCTTCATGTGTATACAATATACTCAATTTTCTGTTCAACACTTAGCAAACTTGTTAGACCTTTAATTGTGTTATCATTTAATCACCAAAACCCACTAAAGGGCTTGATGCACTTTCAGAAACCATCTTGTCCCGGTGCTTTTGTGGGAAACATCTGAAAAAAGCTTCCTTCACCTCTAGTCCCGTGAAAGGCCTAAACAGATTATCATTCATCTTAGATGTGACCTTTACTAGAATTGTACCTAAGACAAAATCCATGTTATGCACTCCCTCCGATCAAACTAAATTTCTGTAGAAATCCCTTGTCACATCCCTCATCTCTTACTCGGACTCAGTAAAATCCCCATTGGCCTTCTTCAACTTACTAATCTTATTTCTCCTCTTCCGGTGGCGTGCACAAAGGTGAAAGAACCGCGTATTTCGGTCCCCTTTAGCTAGCCACAATGATCCTTGATCTCTGCCGCCACATGATTTCCTCTCTATGATTTAATTCCATTATGTGTTCCTTGATCTTCAGTTCAGCATGTGATGGACCGACTCGCATTGGATCAGACTGCAGACGCTCTTGCTTAGCAGCTAGCTTGCGCAGCTCCCGGCGAACACTGCCAAAGGTCGTCCTCTCCCAGTGCTGCAGGTGGCCACTGACCTCACCTAACTTTCGCTGGAGATCATGCATGCTGGTATGTTTCGGCCCGTCCCAGGCCTCCGCTAGCATCGACGGAAAGTTGTCGTGAGTTTCCCACATCACCTCGTACTTGAAATTCCTCCTTTTGCTGCCACTCTGCTCATCCGATCGCCAAGAGAGGATGATCGGACCATGGTCCAAAGCAGCCGCAGTGAGGTGCCGAACCACAGCTAGAGGATAGCGCTCTGACCAGTCAGCCGTGGCCAAGGCTTTATCTAGTCGAACTTGGCAGTAAGAACCACCAGCAACCTTCTTCTCATACGTCCAATCCTCCCCTCGAAGCCAAGATCCGCCAAGCCACACACATCAATGGCTTCTCTAAAGCCCTCCATCTGTGCATTGCTTCGCTCCTGCACTCCGACATGTTCGGACCTGTCTAGAACTTCATTAAAATCACCTATGCAAACCCAAGGAAGCGGAGACGTAGATTTTATGAACTTCATGACATCCCACGTCTTGTGCCTCTCACTGGTACGGGCCTCTCCATCCACACAAGTCAATCTCTAGGGCTCAGAATCACCCTCTTTGATAATAGCATCTATGTGATATTGTGAGTACGGTAAAATCTGTAAATTTATATTATTCTTCAAAAAAAAATTCCTAGACCGTCACTGCGGCCTGTACTGCTCACAGCAAAAGAAAAATCAAAATAGTCCGTGCCTGAGAGATAGGAGCGGAGATTTGTCTTCGGAGCCCAGCAGGAGTAGCAGACGAGCCCATCCGGTGCTGAGGATGTGTGCATCTCCACGTTTTACCAGCTTTCACCTTTGCGATTGGTAGGAGCAGACGAGCAGTAAACAAGCGCATTCGGTGTTGAGGATCGTGTTTCAGATATGCTAGCCAGGACGCCAGCCACTTGGGCCTTAGCTTCAAGCATGCATGCAGAAAGACGATCAGCACATGGCCTCCAGTCCCTCACTGCAGCTTTCCAGCCATCTTCAAGCGCGCGCTGCGGCCGGGAGCCGGCCGATCCCGCTCAGTCGGGGCTCGCCCGCTGCACCGGGACGCGGGAGCGCTGTTATCTGGAGAGGGGCCCCCGGCGGAGGCCTGATGATCACGATGGTGCGCTCGGCGAGCAGATTTCCATGACAAAAGGCCAGCGGTGTTCAGTCTCCAGTCGCTGGTGCGCAGTCATCTGCAACCACAGGCTGACGCTCCGTCCGTGCTGACTGTGGCAGCACTGGGCGCTGGCACTGCGCGTCTGCGCCAAAATGTGGATGCGCTGCACGCCTGCACCAAAACCCAGCACGCACTGCAGGTGTGCAGACTGCAGCGGAGGTCTATTACGCGAGGGCCTCGTACCCGATCGACCGCTTTTCGCTTTGACGGCGCTGTCGCGCACGTCACTGACGCTGGATTAGAGATGACAGCCGCAGCGATGCCGACCCCAAGTGCCCGAGAGCAGGGGCGGACCTAGAAAAAAATTTAGCTAGACCGAACTCTAACTACAAATTAAACTAAAGACATAAAAGAAAACACTTACACATATTGCAACCGTACAAATTATAGTTAAACAATGAGGGAACAACAGTTTTAAAATAGTTCTTGAAATCTACACAAAAGCTACTCGTTTTGCTACACTAACAGCTAAATTACCAATAATTTTAATCAAAACAATGGTAAGTATCAGATGGCATCATTTGTTTTCGTCTTTTTGCCAGACCATTTATTTTGGTTTTCTTGCCAACGTCAAATCCCGGTCTACTCCACCTTTCACTGCCGGAGGCTCGGCCGATCCACCCAAACATGGACAGAAGCGCAACAAGAGCAATGTATTTGTTTTTGTCTTTTTTGCCACACCATTTGTATTGGTTTTCTTGACAACTTCCTAGCCACGTCACCACTACGGTTTCTTTGAGCAAACAGAAGCAGCGGACGGCGACTTGTCCCTCCCTGCTGCTTCCTACTACATCCTTTCTATTTTGGGCTCTTGCAAATTGGGTTGCTGGCCATCTACTTCTCTAACTCCTTTGGCCCATAAACAGCCATGGCAATAGCAAGCCAACTAGGTGGCTTTCTTCTCCAATGGGCTAGAACACAAGATGCCTTCGCTGCTTCATACGAGCAAAAAAACCACCACCGGCCATGGATTTGAGGGGGAAATAAGGGGACTTGCTGAGCCTCGCCGGCCGATATCTGGGGCGGCCGCTCCAGCTCGCCTATAGGGTAGGTCTGCCCCTGCCCGAGAGCCATCGAACCATGGATATGTCCGGGATATCGCCACGGCTCCCGGGCATCACGGCGCTGCCACGGTGCCGCCTGTAGTGACCGACCGCAGACTGTACCGGCAGGCCGGCACTCGCGACGGCACCGGCTCGTGGGGTGGGCAGCGACTATTTGCGTGTCAGCGGTGCCTGTCCGATTGCTAGTGTGATGGGACTAACTACCGTGTGGAGAATAGAAGCCTCTGGTCCGGGTGTCTTTGAAAAGGAAACCAAAGTTTCACAGGCGTCATAATAATGGAAGGGGGATCCGCAGGTTCGATGCCAAGAAAACCATGTGGCATTGTAATGGCTGAGCTGAAGATAGGAATCTGGTCAGTGACGGTGTTAGCCCGCTGGCCGTGGGCCCATGTATCGGCTATTACGTCAGATGTGACGTTACGCCTGATAAACCGGTTCCTCACCCAAGATGGGGCTCTTCAATGGTGTAGCAAATGTGTGCCCTTGATTTGCTAGTTAGCTAGAACTCGAATGGACTGTACTCCCTCTGTCCCAAAATATATGTCATTTTCACTTCCTGAGAAGTCAAACACTTTTAACTTTGACCAAATATATAAAAAATGTTAATATTTATAATACATAATTAGTATAATTAGATAGATCGTTGAATATACTTTCATAATAAATTTATTTGGAGATATAAATTTTGCACGCATTTTCTATAAACCTAGTCAAAGTTGATAAAGTTTGACGTGCACGCATTTTATAACGACTTCTATTTTGGCACAGACGGAGTACATGCTGTACGTGGAATGTCTTTTCGTTTTAGTTGTGGTCTGCCCCATCAGTAAGGACATGCAGGTACGGTGGCTGTTGTCATCACATGGTTGCCCGAATGCCCGTTGAGGAGGGGAAATTTCGATGCTACTGCAGCTTTGCAGTTCTTTCTTGTAAAAAGGGAAATCACTAATAGAAGCTTCAGGTAGTATCAGATGGCCAGGCCAGCTACCTGTCTTACTGTCACCACACCGCGTGATCCAAGTACAGAAATCCTGGCCTTATATAGCCAGTGAGTGGTCGGACTCGCCACACTCCAGAGTCCAGAGCGAACGAGCACGAACGCAAATGGTTCCCATCATCAGGATTGAGGACCATGAACTTCAGTCAAGTTTATCTGCGCTTCCACGTCTCCCACCCCTGCGCCCCACAAACGTGCATGACCCACGGCAGGTCAAGGTCGCATTGATCTTCCCTCTGCCCGGAACAGTTGGAACCAGAGAATGAGCGACGCGAGATGCAGAGATCAATGATTAATCCGCCACCATCAATCAATGATATTAAATAAAACACAAGCACGACGAGACGACAGGTACGGCATCCAGTGGACGCACGGTAGAGTAGACACAGCCCAGCCCACGCACGGGCACGGGCACGCATGCACGCAAGCGGGGGCCGGCGAGGCCTATGCGCCTATGTCGCGCTCCGGTCCGGCCAACGGGAGACTGGCGCATGTGAGCGACGTGCGCGCGGGCGGGCACCCCTCATTCAGGTTCAGGTGTGCGCGGGGCGGGGGCCGCCGAGCCAGCTACCTGGACATGTGCCCAGCGGGCGTGCGCGGTCGCTCGGCCGGGCCAACGGACGGCAGCGCGGGCCCCCGCGGGCCGCCGCTAGTGCCATCCGCCCATCTCACGCAAAAGCGATCGCTCGGCGATTACTTGCGGCGTCGTTCTTGCTGTGGAATGTGGACGTGGGTAGCGGGAACAGCGCCGTGGCAGGTCAGCACGTGTGAGTTGGGTTGGTTTGGGCCAGTTTGGCGGCGGCAGCTGGGATCGGGGACGCTATGTTTGGCGGCCGGTTAGCAGATGCAGGCCAAGACAGACAGTGTGTTTGTGTGGACCTCACGCGCAGTGCAGGTCAAAAGTCAGACGCAGGATGCTGCGGCCTTCTAGGCCGACGTGTGATGGCGCGGTCATGTAACGAAATGCTCAAATACTACATGCCAGCAAGCTAAACCTAATCCGTCAACACCCGTCCATTACCTGCCTGACTCTGTCTATATCTGCGAAAAGTTATAAGGTCTGGTCCTTATTCCCTGCTAGCAAGATGGATTATTATATATGCTTCCGCAGTTTCATTCCATTGAATTGAACACAAGCCAATTGTCAGCGGTAATGCTTAGAATAGGGCGTCCGTCCGCCGGATGCTCCCGTTGGTGGGCCGCGACGCCAGCCCAACGACCCCCTCCTATCCGCTCATCCACTCACCCCCAACCGATTCTCCAGAAGGCTCTCCGGTCACCGCAGTTTCTCAAAACAAAAAAAAACTCACCACACCGCCGTGATCGGGCCGCGACGCCAGCCCAACGACCCCCTCCTATCCGCTCGTCCACTCACCCCCAACCGATTCTCCAGAAGGCTCTCCGGTCACCGCAGTTTCTCAAAACAAAAAAAAAAACTCACCACACCGCCGTGATCGCGCTCCGCCACGCTGCCATGTTCTCCATGGCTTCTGGGCGCCCGCCGGTTGGCATCTCCACCGCACCCGAGCGCGGCGGTGTGGTGAGTTTTTTTTTGTTTTGAGAAACTGCGGTGACCGGAGAGCCTTCTGGAGAATCGGTTGGGGGTGAGTGGATGAGCGGATAGGAGGGGGTCGTTGGGCTGGCGTCGCGGCCCACCAACGGGAGCATCCGGCGGACGGACGCCCTATTCTAAGCATTACCGCTGACAATTGGCTTGTGTTCAATTCAATGGAATGAAACTGCGGAAGCATATATAATAATCCATCTTGCTAGCAGGGAATAAGGACCAGACCTTATAACTTTTCGCAGATATAGACAGAGTCAGGCAGGTAATGGACGGGTGTTGACGGATTAGGTTTAGCTTGCTGGCATGTAGTATTTGAGCATTTCGTTACATGACCGCGCCATCACACGTCGGCCTAGAAGGCCGCAGCATCCTGCGTCTGACTTTTGACCTGCACTGCGCGTGAGGTCCACACAAACACACTGTCTGTCTTGGCCTGCATCTGCTAACCGGCCGCCAAACATAGCGTCCCCGATCCCAGCTGCCGCCGCCAAACTGGCCCAAACCAACCCAACTCACACGTGCTGACCTGCCACGGCGCTGTTCCCGCTACCCACGTCCACATTCCACAGCAAGAACGACGCCGCAAGTAATCGCCGAGCGATCGCTTTTGCGTGAGATGGGCGGATGGCACTAGCGGCGGCCCGCGGGGGCCCGCGCTGCCGTCCGTTGGCCCGGCCGAGCGACCGCGCACGCCCGCTGGGCACATGTCCAGGTAGCTGGCTCGGCGGCCCCCGCCCCGCGCACACCTGAACCTGAATGAGGGGTGCCCGCCCGCGCGCACGTCGCTCACATGCGCCAGTCTCCCGTTGGCCGGACCGGAGCGCGACATAGGCGCATAGGCCTCGCCGGCCCCCGCTTGCGTGCATGCGTGCCCGTGCCCGTGCGTGGGCTGGGCTGTGTCTACTCTACCGTGCGTCCACTGGATGCCGTACCTGTCGTCTCGTCGTGCTTGTGTTTTATTTAATATCATTGATTGATGGTGGCGGATTAATCATTGATCTCTGCATCTCGCGTCGCTCATTCTCTGGTTCCAACTGTTCCGGGCAGAGGGAAGATCAATGCGACCTTGACCTGCCGTGGGTCATGCACGTTTGTGGGGCGCAGGGGTGGGAGACGTGGAAGCGCAGATAAACTTGACTGAAGTTCATGGTCCTCAATCCTGATGATGGGAACCATTTGCGTTCGTGCTCGTTCGCTCTGGACTCTGGAGTGTGGCGAGTCCGACCACTCACTGGCTATATAAGGCCAGGATTTCTGTACTTGGATCACGCGGTGTGGTGACAGTAAGACAGGTAGCTGGCCTGGCCATCTGATACTACCTGAAGCTTCTATTAGTGATTTCCCTTTTTACAAGAAAGAACTGCAAAGCTGCAGTAGCATCGAAATTTCCCCTCCTCAACGGGCATTCGGGCAACCATGTGATGACAACAGCCACCGTACCTGCATGTCCTTACTGATGGGGCAGACCACAACTAAAACGAAAAGACATTCCACGTACAGCATGTACTCCGTCTGTGCCAAAATAGAAGTCGTTATAAAATGCGTGCACGTCAAACTTTATCAACTTTGACTAGGTTTATAGAAAATGCGTGCAAAATTTATATCTCCAAATAAATTTATTATGAAAGTATATTCAACGATCTATCTAATTATACTAATTATGTATTATAAATATTAACATTTTTTATATATTTGGTCAAAGTTAAAAGTGTTTGACTTCTCAGGAAGTGAAAATGACATATATTTTGGGACAGAGGGAGTACAGTCCATTCGAGTTCTAGCTAACTAGCAAATCAAGGGCACACATTTGCTACACCATTGAAGAGCCCCATCTTGGGTGAGGAACCGGTTTATCAGGCGTAACGTCACATCTGACGTAATAGCCGATACATGGGCCCACGGCCAGCGGGCTAACACCGTCACTGACCAGATTCCTATCTTCAGCTCAGCCATTACAATGCCACATGGTTTTCTTGGCATCGAACCTGCGGATCCCCCTTCCATTATTATGACGCCTGTGAAACTTTGGTTTCCTTTTCAAAGACACCCGGACCAGAGGCTTCTATTCTCCACACGGTAGTTAGTCCCATCACACTAGCAATCGGACAGGCACCGCTGACACGCAAATAGTCGCTGCCCACCCCACGAGCCGGTGCCGTCGCGAGTGCCGGCCTGCCGGTACAGTCTGCGGTCGGTCACTACAGGCGGCACCGTGGCAGCGCCGTGATGCCCGGGAGCCGTGGCGATATCCCGGACATATCCATGGTTCGATGGCTCTCGGGCAGGGGCAGACCTACCCTATAGGCGAGCTGGAGCGGCCGCCCCAGATATCGGCCGGCGAGGCTCAGCAAGTCCCCTTATTTCCCCCTCAAATCCATGGCCGGTGGTGGTTTTTTTGCTCGTATGAAGCAGCGAAGGCATCTTGTGTTCTAGCCCATTGGAGAAGAAAGCCACCTAGTTGGCTTGCTATTGCCATGGCTGTTTATGGGCCAAAGGAGTTAGAGAAGTAGATGGCCAGCAACCCAATTTGCAAGAGCCCAAAATAGAAAGGATGTAGTAGGAAGCAGCAGGGAGGGACAAGTCGCCGTCCGCTGCTTCTGTTTGCTCAAAGAAACCGTAGTGGTGACGTGGCTAGGAAGTTGTCAAGAAAACCAATACAAATGGTGTGGCAAAAAAGACAAAAACAAATACATTGCTCTTGTTGCGCTTCTGTCCATGTTTGGGTGGATCGGCCGAGCCTCCGGCAGTGAAAGGTGGAGTAGACCGGTTCCTCACCCAAGATGGGGCTCTTCAATGGTGTAGCAAATGTGTGCCCTTGATTTGCTAGTTAGCTAGAACTCGAATGGACTGTACTCCCTCTGTCCCAAAATATATGTCATTTTCACTTCCTGAGAAGTCAAACACTTTTAACTTTGACCAAATATATAAAAAATGTTAATATTTATAATACATAATTAGTATAATTAGATAGATCGTTGAATATACTTTCATAATAAATTTATTTGGAGATATAAATTTTGCACGCATTTTCTATAAACCTAGTCAAAGTTGATAAAGTTTGACGTGCACGCATTTTATAACGACTTCTATTTTGGCACAGACGGAGTACATGCTGTACGTGGAATGTCTTTTCGTTTTAGTTGTGGTCTGCCCCATCAGTAAGGACATGCAGGTACGGTGGCTGTTGTCATCACATGGTTGCCCGAATGCCCGTTGAGGAGGGGAAATTTCGATGCTACTGCAGCTTTGCAGTTCTTTCTTGTAAAAAGGGAAATCACTAATAGAAGCTTCAGGTAGTATCAGATGGCCAGGCCAGCTACCTGTCTTACTGTCACCACACCGCGTGATCCAAGTACAGAAATCCTGGCCTTATATAGCCAGTGAGTGGTCGGACTCGCCACACTCCAGAGTCCAGAGCGAACGAGCACGAACGCAAATGGTTCCCATCATCAGGATTGAGGACCATGAACTTCAGTCAAGTTTATCTGCGCTTCCACGTCTCCCACCCCTGCGCCCCACAAACGTGCATGACCCACGGCAGGTCAAGGTCGCATTGATCTTCCCTCTGCCCGGAACAGTTGGAACCAGAGAATGAGCGACGCGAGATGCAGAGATCAATGATTAATCCGCCACCATCAATCAATGATATTAAATAAAACACAAGCACGACGAGACGACAGGTACGGCATCCAGTGGACGCACGGTAGAGTAGACACAGCCCAGCCCACGCACGGGCACGGGCACGCATGCACGCAAGCGGGGGCCGGCGAGGCCTATGCGCCTATGTCGCGCTCCGGTCCGGCCAACGGGAGACTGGCGCATGTGAGCGACGTGCGCGCGGGCGGGCACCCCTCATTCAGGTTCAGGTGTGCGCGGGGCGGGGGCCGCCGAGCCAGCTACCTGGACATGTGCCCAGCGGGCGTGCGCGGTCGCTCGGCCGGGCCAACGGACGGCAGCGCGGGCCCCCGCGGGCCGCCGCTAGTGCCATCCGCCCATCTCACGCAAAAGCGATCGCTCGGCGATTACTTGCGGCGTCGTTCTTGCTGTGGAATGTGGACGTGGGTAGCGGGAACAGCGCCGTGGCAGGTCAGCACGTGTGAGTTGGGTTGGTTTGGGCCAGTTTGGCGGCGGCAGCTGGGATCGGGGACGCTATGTTTGGCGGCCGGTTAGCAGATGCAGGCCAAGACAGACAGTGTGTTTGTGTGGACCTCACGCGCAGTGCAGGTCAAAAGTCAGACGCAGGATGCTGCGGCCTTCTAGGCCGACGTGTGATGGCGCGGTCATGTAACGAAATGCTCAAATACTACATGCCAGCAAGCTAAACCTAATCCGTCAACACCCGTCCATTACCTGCCTGACTCTGTCTATATCTGCGAAAAGTTATAAGGTCTGGTCCTTATTCCCTGCTAGCAAGATGGATTATTATATATGCTTCCGCAGTTTCATTCCATTGAATTGAACACAAGCCAATTGTCAGCGGTAATGCTTAGAATAGGGCGTCCGTCCGCCGGATGCTCCCGTTGGTGGGCCGCGACGCCAGCCCAACGACCCCCTCCTATCCGCTCATCCACTCACCCCCAACCGATTCTCCAGAAGGCTCTCCGGTCACCGCAGTTTCTCAAAACAAAAAAAAACTCACCACACCGCCGCGCTCGGGTGCGGTGGAGATGCCAACCGGCGGGCGCCCAGAAGCCATGGAGAACATGGCAGCGTGGCGGAGCGCGATCACGGCGGTGTGGTGAGTTTTTTTTTTTGTTTTGAGAAACTGCGGTGACCGGAGAGCCTTCTGGAGAATCGGTTGGGGGTGAGTGGACGAGCGGATAGGAGGGGGTCGTTGGGCTGGCGTCGCGGCCCGATCACGGCGGTGTGGTGAGTTTTTTTTTGTTTTGAGAAACTGCGGTGACCGGAGAGCCTTCTGGAGAATCGGTTGGGGGTGAGTGGATGAGCGGATAGGAGGGGGTCGTTGGGCTGGCGTCGCGGCCCACCAACGGGAGCATCCGGCGGACGGACGCCCTATTCTAAGCATTACCGCTGACAATTGGCTTGTGTTCAATTCAATGGAATGAAACTGCGGAAGCATATATAATAATCCATCTTGCTAGCAGGGAATAAGGACCAGACCTTATAACTTTTCGCAGATATAGACAGAGTCAGGCAGGTAATGGACGGGTGTTGACGGATTAGGTTTAGCTTGCTGGCATGTAGTATTTGAGCATTTCGTTACATGACCGCGCCATCACACGTCGGCCTAGAAGGCCGCAGCATCCTGCGTCTGACTTTTGACCTGCACTGCGCGTGAGGTCCACACAAACACACTGTCTGTCTTGGCCTGCATCTGCTAACCGGCCGCCAAACATAGCGTCCCCGATCCCAGCTGCCGCCGCCAAACTGGCCCAAACCAACCCAACTCACACGTGCTGACCTGCCACGGCGCTGTTCCCGCTACCCACGTCCACATTCCACAGCAAGAACGACGCCGCAAGTAATCGCCGAGCGATCGCTTTTGCGTGAGATGGGCGGATGGCACTAGCGGCGGCCCGCGGGGGCCCGCGCTGCCGTCCGTTGGCCCGGCCGAGCGACCGCGCACGCCCGCTGGGCACATGTCCAGGTAGCTGGCTCGGCGGCCCCCGCCCCGCGCACACCTGAACCTGAATGAGGGGTGCCCGCCCGCGCGCACGTCGCTCACATGCGCCAGTCTCCCGTTGGCCGGACCGGAGCGCGACATAGGCGCATAGGCCTCGCCGGCCCCCGCTTGCGTGCATGCGTGCCCGTGCCCGTGCGTGGGCTGGGCTGTGTCTACTCTACCGTGCGTCCACTGGATGCCGTACCTGTCGTCTCGTCGTGCTTGTGTTTTATTTAATATCATTGATTGATGGTGGCGGATTAATCATTGATCTCTGCATCTCGCGTCGCTCATTCTCTGGTTCCAACTGTTCCGGGCAGAGGGAAGATCAATGCGACCTTGACCTGCCGTGGGTCATGCACGTTTGTGGGGCGCAGGGGTGGGAGACGTGGAAGCGCAGATAAACTTGACTGAAGTTCATGGTCCTCAATCCTGATGATGGGAACCATTTGCGTTCGTGCTCGTTCGCTCTGGACTCTGGAGTGTGGCGAGTCCGACCACTCACTGGCTATATAAGGCCAGGATTTCTGTACTTGGATCACGCGGTGTGGTGACAGTAAGACAGGTAGCTGGCCTGGCCATCTGATACTACCTGAAGCTTCTATTAGTGATTTCCCTTTTTACAAGAAAGAACTGCAAAGCTGCAGTAGCATCGAAATTTCCCCTCCTCAACGGGCATTCGGGCAACCATGTGATGACAACAGCCACCGTACCTGCATGTCCTTACTGATGGGGCAGACCACAACTAAAACGAAAAGACATTCCACGTACAGCATGTACTCCGTCTGTGCCAAAATAGAAGTCGTTATAAAATGCGTGCACGTCAAACTTTATCAACTTTGACTAGGTTTATAGAAAATGCGTGCAAAATTTATATCTCCAAATAAATTTATTATGAAAGTATATTCAACGATCTATCTAATTATACTAATTATGTATTATAAATATTAACATTTTTTATATATTTGGTCAAAGTTAAAAGTGTTTGACTTCTCAGGAAGTGAAAATGACATATATTTTGGGACAGAGGGAGTACAGTCCATTCGAGTTCTAGCTAACTAGCAAATCAAGGGCACACATTTGCTACACCATTGAAGAGCCCCATCTTGGGTGAGGAACCGGTTTATCAGGCGTAACGTCACATCTGACGTAATAGCCGATACATGGGCCCACGGCCAGCGGGCTAACACCGTCACTGACCAGATTCCTATCTTCAGCTCAGCCATTACAATGCCACATGGTTTTCTTGGCATCGAACCTGCGGATCCCCCTTCCATTATTATGACGCCTGTGAAACTTTGGTTTCCTTTTCAAAGACACCCGGACCAGAGGCTTCTATTCTCCACACGGTAGTTAGTCCCATCACACTAGCAATCGGACAGGCACCGCTGACACGCAAATAGTCGCTGCCCACCCCACGAGCCGGTGCCGTCGCGAGTGCCGGCCTGCCGGTACAGTCTGCGGTCGGTCACTACAGGCGGCACCGTGGCAGCGCCGTGATGCCCGGGAGCCGTGGCGATATCCCGGACATATCCATGGTTCGATGGCTCTCGGGCAGGGGCAGACCTACCCTATAGGCGAGCTGGAGCGGCCGCCCCAGATATCGGCCGGCGAGGCTCAGCAAGTCCCCTTATTTCCCCCTCAAATCCATGGCCGGTGGTGGTTTTTTTGCTCGTATGAAGCAGCGAAGGCATCTTGTGTTCTAGCCCATTGGAGAAGAAAGCCACCTAGTTGGCTTGCTATTGCCATGGCTGTTTATGGGCCAAAGGAGTTAGAGAAGTAGATGGCCAGCAACCCAATTTGCAAGAGCCCAAAATAGAAAGGATGTAGTAGGAAGCAGCAGGGA
>JAHUYU010000531.1:0-20179 GCA_030439765.1 Tripidium arundinaceum | reverse complement strand
CAAACCAAAGAGTTCCATTATCATCCATATGGAAACCAGGCGCTTTACCAATAACTATGTTCTCGGCGATCTCCTTTAATTTCTCATCCTTCAACTGACCCTTACGTATCTCCTGCTCTAAAGTAGGCTCCATTACCATCTCTACAGTGTTAACAGTAAAACCCAAATTGAGTTGCTCAATTTCAGCACATAGCTCCTTTGCCAAATGCAGCACTTGTATCTCATTGACATAGCTTTTCCTGCTAAGTGCATCGGCTACAACATTTGCTTTTCCTGGATGATAGTGCACTTCCAAATCATAATCCTTGATTAATTCTAACCATCGGCGTTGCCTCAAGTTCAGATCTGACTGAGTAAAGATATATTTCAAACTCTTGTGATCCGTATAAATATCACTCTTATGCCCAACTAGATAGTGTCTCCAAATCTTTAATGCATGAACCACAGCTGCTAACTCCAAATCATGTGTAGGATAATTTAGCTCATGCTTTCTCAGCTGTCTAGATGCATAGGCTACTACTCTCCCTTCTTGCATAAGCACACAACCAAGACCTTGGCGAGAAGCATCACAATAGATTGAAAAATTCTTGCTCAAATCTGGCAAAATCAACACAGGAGCTGTAGTTAACCTCTTCTTCAACTCGTCAAAACTAGCTTGACACTTATCGGACCACACAAACTTGGCATTCTTCTCCAATAACGCAGTCATAGGCTTTGCAAGTTTAGAGAATCCTTCAATGAATCTCCTGTAATATCCAGCCAAACCAAGGAAACTGCGAACCTCACCCACATCTGTAGGTGGCTTCCAACTCAATACAGCATTTACTACTCGGTATGGCTTGTATGAGTACACGGTTATGTCTTTTGGATTGACTAATGCACCTGCATACTTTATGTACTTGATGAACAAGGTGTTTATGGAGTATCTTGACAAGTTCGTAGTTGTGTTTATCGATGATATTTTGGTGTTCTCCAAGAATGAGGAAGAGCATGCAGAGCATCTAAGGTTAGTCCTGCAGAAACTCAGGGAGCATAAGTTATATGCAAAGCGGAGTAAGTGTGAGTTTTGGTTGAAGGAAGTTTCATTCCTGGGTCATGTTGTATCTAACGGAGGAATAGCAGTGGATCCAGGAAAAGTAAATGATGTATTGAGTTGGAAGCCACCTACAGATGTGGGTGAGGTTCGCAGTTTCCTTGGTTTGGCTGGATATTACAGGAGATTCATTGAAGGATTCTCTAAACTTGCAAAGCCTATGACTGCGTTATTGGAGAAGAATGCCAAGTTTGTGTGGTCCGATAAGTGTCAAGCTAGTTTTGACGAGTTGAAGAAGAGGTTAACTACAGCTCCTGTGTTGATTTTGCCAGATTTGAGCAAGAATTTTTCAATCTATTGTGATGCTTCTCGCCAAGGTCTTGGTTGTGTGCTTATGCAAGAAGGGAGAGTAGTAGCCTATGCATCTAGACAGCTGAGAAAGCATGAGCTAAATTATCCTACACATGATTTGGAGTTAGCAGCTGTGGTTCATGCATTAAAGATTTGGAGACACTATCTAGTTGGGCATAAGAGTGATATTTATACGGATCACAAGAGTTTGAAATATATCTTTACTCAGTCAGATCTGAACTTGAGGCAACGCCGATGGTTAGAATTAATCAAGGATTATGATTTGGAAGTGCACTATCATCCAGGAAAAGCAAATGTTGTAGCCGATGCACTTAGCAGGAAAAGCTATGTCAATGAGATACAAGTGCTGCATTTGGCAAAGGAGCTATGTGCTGAAATTGAGCAACTCAATTTGGGTTTTACTGTTAACACTGTAGAGATGGTAATGGAGCCTACTTTAGAGCAGGAGATACGTAAGGGTCAGTTGAAGGATGAGAAATTAAAGGAGATCGCCGAGAACATAGTTATTGGTAAAGCGCCTGGTTTCCATATGGATGATAATGGAACTCTTTGGTTTGGGAAAAGGTTGTGTGTACCTCAGGACAAGGATATCAGAGATGCAATTTTGCGTGAAGCGCATGAGTCGGCTTATTCTATACACCCCGGAAGTACCAAGATGTACTTGGATCTTAAAGAAAAGTATTGGTGGTATGGATTGAAGAGAGATGTAGCCGAGTACGTGGCTTTGTGTGATACGTGTCAAAGGGTGAAAGCTGAACACCAAAGACCCGCAGGTTTGTTGCAACCGATGAAGATACCTGAGTGGAAGTGGGAAGAAGTTGGAATGGACTTCGTAGTGGGGTTGCCACGCACTCAGAGGGGCTATGACTCAATATGGGTAATTGTGGATCGATTAACCAAAGTAGCTCACTTCTTACCTGTTAAGACTTCATTTACTGGGCCGCAGTTGGCTGAATTGTATATGGAAAGGATAGTGTGTCTTCATGGAGTGCCAAGGAAGATCGTGTCTGACAGAGGTACTCAATTTACATCTCATTTTTGGCAGAGGATACATGCTTCGTTGGGAACAAAATTGAATTTCAGTACAGCTTATCATCCTCAGACTGATGGACAGACTGAAAGGATTAATCAGATACTGGAGGACATGTTGAGAGCTTGTGCATTGCAGCATGGTACGAGTTGGGATAAGAGCTTGCCATATGCGGAGTTTTCCTATAACAATAGCTACCAAAAGAGTCTCAAGATGGCACCTTTTGAGGCTTTGTATGGACGGAAGTGTAGGACCCCGTTGTTTTGGAATCAAACAGGAGAAAGTCAAGTATTTGGGCCAGATGTTCTGAGAAATGCAGAAGAGCAAGTCCGGAAGATTCGAGATAACTTAAGAGTAGCTCAGTCCCGACAGAAGAGTTATGCTGACACACGAAGGAGAGAGTTGACTTTTGCAGTGGGAGATTATGTTTACTTGAAAGTGTCACCGATGAGAAGTGTGAAGCGGTTTAACATGAAAGGAAAGTTGTCGCCAAGATATGTTGGACCTTTCAAGATTATAGAGAGACGTGGAGAAGTGGCCTATCAGTTGGAACTGCCTGAGAGTTTAGCAGGAGTGCATGATGTGTTCCATGTGTCCCAGTTAAAGAAGTGTTTGCGTGTACCCGAGGAGCAGATACCATTAGAGGAGCTCACTGTGAAAGAGGATCTTACCTATGAGGAGTATCCAATAAGGATCTTGGAAACAGCAGAAAGAATCACAAGGAGTAGAGTTATAAAAATGTGCAGAGTACAGTGGAATCGGTATTCAGAGGAAGAGTCAACTTGGGAAAGAGAGGAGGATTTGAGAAAAACTTACCCGCAGTTGTTTGTGTAAGTGGCCCCGAATCTCGAGGTCGAGATTCATCTTAAGGGGGGTAGAATTGTAACACCCTAAAATTTTCATGATTTTCATAATAGAGGAAAATGATTTATTTAAGTAATTTGTGGTCATTGAAAATTAGGAAAGATAATAATTTATTTTTGGGAACTAAAATAAATATAGATTTCACAAACTTGAATGAGCATCATGCTGTTGCATATTGGTTTTGTATTGAGTGTGTTTTGTTCTCTTTCAAATTGGATTTGAAAAGGGTATTTGAATTTGTGTTTGAAAACTAGAATAGAAAATGAAATGGAAAATGAAAAAGAAATAAACATCTCCTCTCCCTCTCTCTCCCAATCGGGCCGGCTCGGCCTGCCCCCACCCTTTCCTTCTCTCCCCGCGGCCCAGTCGGCGCTCGCTCGCCGTTTCCTTCCCGCGTGGTCCGCGGCCCAGCAGCGTCGCCCGGCCCAGTCCAGCCGCGCGGACGCACTTCCTCTCCCTTTTCTCTCGCTGCCGCGCGGGACCCGCCCGTCAGCGACGTTCCCTTCTTCCTCCCGTCGCCCCGTCGGACTCTGCTCCGATTGGAGACCATCCCGTCTCCGATTCCCGCCGCTCGTGGCTTGCGCGTTACGTTTACGCCCCTATAAAACCCGAGCCCGTGTGCCGCCGCCTCCCCAAACCCTAGCTCGCACCGCCCTCGCTTTCACCGAGCTGTAGCGCCGCCGAAACCCTAGTCCGCCGCCGCCGACGTCGTTTGCTCCTCTAGCAGCTTCACCATCGTCTCTAGCCACTTCCCGGTCTTCGTTGAAAGGTAAGGAGGCATCCAGGGTCTCTCGCCCGAGCTCTCGCTCTCTCTGCGCCGCTTGCTAGCTCGCCGTCGTAATCGAGCCGCCGTTCCGAGCCCCCTTCTGATTTCGATCCGTTCCCGACTCCGATTTTGAGATTGGTGAGTTCGCCTCGAGCTCTTCTTTCTTCCTGTACCGGTCCCATGTCAGTTGGTGGCCCGAATCGCCGGAACCATCAACGCCGGCGAGGTCCTCGCCGCCGGCCATGGCCGACCACCGCGCCGCCACTGTGCCGGCCGCGGTCGCTCTCTCTCACCCCTTTGGATTTAATCTCGGCCGTGGATCCGAGATCTAACCGCCCAGATCGGCAGATACCCCTTCGCCTGGCGGTTTTGCTAAAGAGCCCTCGGGTTTTCTTAGTATAGAACCCGCCGTCCTTGGCGTAAGCCAAGATTACGTATTCTCTATTTAAAAATGTATTTTCATCTGATTTCAGTTCAGAGTTCGTTTTCTTTATTTTGAAAGCGTATTTTCAGTATTTACAGAATTGCCATTGTCTTTAATAGCTCATATTTTCTCCGTTTTAACTCCAAATTGATCCGTTCAAGTTGCGTTGGATTCGTAATTGTGTAATCTACGTGTTAGTACTACTGTTGAACATGTTTACAACTTTTGAAATTCGAGATTATATTTAATCTATTATTTTACTAAAGAAAATCTTTGTTAAATCATATCTTCTCCGTTCTAGGTCCGTTTTCGGTGATTTTCGCGTCTGTGTGTTCGTAGTGACGCGTAGATTGGTTTTATAAACTTTTCAATCTATTTTATCTCTATTGGTGTACTGTTCTAATTACATCTCTTTGTTTGCTTTGTGTATGATTGCATGGATGCTTGTATGTTGCTGTGTGTTGTGGAGTATAGACGGTGAGCAATTCTGTAAATACTGAAAATACGCTTTCAAAATAAAGAAAACGAACTCTGAACTGAAATCAGATGAAAATACATTTTTAAATAGAGAATACGTAATCTTGGCTTACGCCAAGGACGGCGGGTTCTATACTAAGAAAACCCGAGGGCTCTTTAGCAAAACCGCCAGGCGAAGGGGTATCTGCCGATCTGGGCGGTTAGATCTCGGATCCACGGCCGAGATTAAATCCAAAGGGGTGAGAGAGAGCGACCGCGGCCGGCACAGTGGCGGCGCGGTGGTCGGCCATGGCCGGCGGCGAGGACCTCGCCGGCGTTGATGGTTCCGGCGATTCGGGCCACCAACTGACATGGGACCGGTACAGGAAGAAAGAAGAGCTCGAGGCGAACTCACCAATCTCAAAATCGGAGTCGGGAACGGATCGAAATCAGAAGGGGGCTCGGAACGGCGGCTCGATTACGACGGCGAGCTAGCAAGCGGCGCAGAGAGAGCGAGAGCTCGGGCGAGAGACCCTGGATGCCTCCTTACCTTTCAACGAAGACCGGGAAGTGGCTAGAGACGATGGTGAAGCTGCTAGAGGAGCAAACGACGTCGGCGGCGGCGGACTAGGGTTTCGGCGGCGCTACAGCTCGGTGAAAGCGAGGGCGGTGCGAGCTAGGGTTTGGGGAGGCGGCGGCACACGGGCTCGGGTTTTATAGGGGCGTAAACGTAACGCGCAAGCCACGAGCGGCGGGAATCGGAGACGGGATGGTCTCCAATCGGAGCAGAGTCCGACGGGGCGACGGGAGGAAGAAGGGAACGTCGCTGACGGGCGGGTCCCGCGCGGCAGCGAGAGAAAAGGGAGAGGAAGTGCGTCCGCGCGGCTGGACTGGGCCGGGCGACGCTGCTGGGCCGCGGACCACGCGGGAAGGAAACGGCGAGCGAGCGCCGACTGGGCCGCGGGGAGAGAAGGAAAGGGTGGGGGCAGGCCGAGCCGGCCCGATTGGGAGAGAGAGGGAGAGGAGATGTTTATTTCTTTTTCATTTTCCATTTCATTTTCTATTCTAGTTTTCAAACACAAATTCAAATACCCTTTTCAAATCCAATTTGAAAGAGAACAAAACACACTCAATACAAAACCAATATGCAACAGCATGATGCTCATTCAAGTTTGTGAAATCTATATTTATTTTAGTTCCCAAAAATAAATTATTATCTTTCCTAATTTTCAATGACCACAAATTACTTAAATAAATCATTTTCCTCTATTATGAAAATCATGAAAATTTTAGGGTGTTACAATTCTACCCCCCTTAAGATGAATCTCGACCTCGAGATTCGGGGCCACTTACACAAACAACTGCGGGTAAGTTTTTCTCAAATCCTCCTCTCTTTCCCAAGTTGACTCTTCCTCTGAATACCGATTCCACTGTACTCTGCACATTTTTATAACTCTACTCCTTGTGATTCTTTCTGCTGTTTCCAAGATCCTTATTGGATACTCCTCATAGGTAAGATCCTCTTTCACAGTGAGCTCCTCTAATGGTATCTGCTCCTCGGGTACACGCAAACACTTCTTTAACTGGGACACATGGAACACATCATGCACTCCTGCTAAACTCTCAGGCAGTTCCAACTGATAGGCCACTTCTCCACGTCTCTCTATAATCTTGAAAGGTCCAACATATCTTGGCGACAACTTTCCTTTCATGTTAAACCGCTTCACACTTCTCATCGGTGACACTTTCAAGTAAACATAATCTCCCACTGCAAAAGTCAACTCTCTCCTTCGTGTGTCAGCATAACTCTTCTGTCGGGACTGAGCTACTCTTAAGTTATCTCGAATCTTCCGGACTTGCTCTTCTGCATTTCTCAGAACATCTGGCCCAAATACTTGACTTTCTCCTGTTTGATTCCAAAACAACGGGGTCCTACACTTCCGTCCATACAAAGCCTCAAAAGGTGCCATCTTGAGACTCTTTTGGTAGCTATTGTTATAGGAAAACTCCGCATATGGCAAGCTCTTATCCCAACTCGTACCATGCTGCAATGCACAAGCTCTCAACATGTCCTCCAGTATCTGATTAATCCTTTCAGTCTGTCCATCAGTCTGAGGATGATAAGCTGTACTGAAATTCAATTTTGTTCCCAACGAAGCATGTATCCTCTGCCAAAAATGAGATGTAAATTGAGTACCTCTGTCAGACACGATCTTCCTTGGCACTCCATGAAGACACACTATCCTTTCCATATACAATTCAGCCAACTGCGGCCCAGTAAATGAAGTCTTAACAGGTAAGAAGTGAGCTACTTTGGTTAATCGATCCACAATTACCCATATTGAGTCATAGCCCCTCTGAGTGCGTGGCAACCCCACTACGAAGTCCATTCCAACTTCTTCCCACTTCCACTCAGGTATCTTCATCGGTTGCAACAAACCTGCGGGTCTTTGGTGTTCAGCTTTCACCCTTTGACACGTATCACACAAAGCCACGTACTCGGCTACATCTCTCTTCAATCCATACCACCAATACTTTTCTTTAAGATCCAAGTACATCTTGGTACTTCCGGGGTGTATAGAATAAGCCGACTCATGCGCTTCACGCAAAATTGCATCTCTGATATCCTTGTCCTGAGGTACACACAACCTTTTCCCAAACCAAAGAGTTCCATTATCATCCATATGGAAACCAGGCGCTTTACCAATAACTATGTTCTCGGCGATCTCCTTTAATTTCTCATCCTTCAACTGACCCTTACGTATCTCCTGCTCTAAAGTAGGCTCCATTACCATCTCTACAGTGTTAACAGTAAAACCCAAATTGAGTTGCTCAATTTCAGCACATAGCTCCTTTGCCAAATGCAGCACTTGTATCTCATTGACATAGCTTTTCCTGCTAAGTGCATCGGCTACAACATTTGCTTTTCCTGGATGATAGTGCACTTCCAAATCATAATCCTTGATTAATTCTAACCATCGGCGTTGCCTCAAGTTCAGATCTGACTGAGTAAAGATATATTTCAAACTCTTGTGATCCGTATAAATATCACTCTTATGCCCAACTAGATAGTGTCTCCAAATCTTTAATGCATGAACCACAGCTGCTAACTCCAAATCATGTGTAGGATAATTTAGCTCATGCTTTCTCAGCTGTCTAGATGCATAGGCTACTACTCTCCCTTCTTGCATAAGCACACAACCAAGACCTTGGCGAGAAGCATCACAATAGATTGAAAAATTCTTGCTCAAATCTGGCAAAATCAACACAGGAGCTGTAGTTAACCTCTTCTTCAACTCGTCAAAACTAGCTTGACACTTATCGGACCACACAAACTTGGCATTCTTCTCCAATAACGCAGTCATAGGCTTTGCAAGTTTAGAGAATCCTTCAATGAATCTCCTGTAATATCCAGCCAAACCAAGGAAACTGCGAACCTCACCCACATCTGTAGGTGGCTTCCAACTCAATACATCATTTACTTTTCCTGGATCCACTGCTATTCCTCCGTTAGATACAACATGACCCAGGAATGAAACTTCCTTCAACCAAAACTCACACTTACTCCGCTTTGCATATAACTTATGCTCCCTGAGTTTCTGCAGGACTAACCTTAGATGCTCTGCATGCTCTTCCTCATTCTTGGAGAACACCAAAATATCATCGATAAACACAACTACGAACTTGTCAAGATACTCCATAAACACCTTGTTCATCAAGTACATAAAGTATGCAGGTGCATTAGTCAATCCAAAAGACATAACCGTGTACTCATACAAGCCATACCGAGTAGTAAATGCTGTATTGAGTTGGAAGCCACCTACAGATGTGGGTGAGGTTCGCAGTTTCCTTGGTTTGGCTGGATATTACAGGAGATTCATTGAAGGATTCTCTAAACTTGCAAAGCCTATGACTGCGTTATTGGAGAAGAATGCCAAGTTTGTGTGGTCCGATAAGTGTCAAGCTAGTTTTGACGAGTTGAAGAAGAGGTTAACTACAGCTCCTGTGTTGATTTTGCCAGATTTGAGCAAGAATTTTTCAATCTATTGTGATGCTTCTCGCCAAGGTCTTGGTTGTGTGCTTATGCAAGAAGGGAGAGTAGTAGCCTATGCATCTAGACAGCTGAGAAAGCATGAGCTAAATTATCCTACACATGATTTGGAGTTAGCAGCTGTGGTTCATGCATTAAAGATTTGGAGACACTATCTAGTTGGGCATAAGAGTGATATTTATACGGATCACAAGAGTTTGAAATATATCTTTACTCAGTCAGATCTGAACTTGAGGCAACGCCGATGGTTAGAATTAATCAAGGATTATGATTTGGAAGTGCACTATCATCCAGGAAAAGCAAATGTTGTAGCCGATGCACTTAGCAGGAAAAGCTATGTCAATGAGATACAAGTGCTGCATTTGGCAAAGGAGCTATGTGCTGAAATTGAGCAACTCAATTTGGGTTTTACTGTTAACACTGTAGAGATGGTAATGGAGCCTACTTTAGAGCAGGAGATACGTAAGGGTCAGTTGAAGGATGAGAAATTAAAGGAGATCGCCGAGAACATAGTTATTGGTAAAGCGCCTGGTTTCCATATGGATGATAATGGAACTCTTTGGTTTGGGAAAAGGTTGTGTGTACCTCAGGACAAGGATATCAGAGATGCAATTTTGCGTGAAGCGCATGAGTCGGCTTATTCTATACACCCCGGAAGTACCAAGATGTACTTGGATCTTAAAGAAAAGTATTGGTGGTATGGATTGAAGAGAGATGTAGCCGAGTACGTGGCTTTGTGTGATACGTGTCAAAGGGTGAAAGCTGAACACCAAAGACCCGCAGGTTTGTTGCAACCGATGAAGATACCTGAGTGGAAGTGGGAAGAAGTTGGAATGGACTTCGTAGTGGGGTTGCCACGCACTCAGAGGGGCTATGACTCAATATGGGTAATTGTGGATCGATTAACCAAAGTAGCTCACTTCTTACCTGTTAAGACTTCATTTACTGGGCCGCAGTTGGCTGAATTGTATATGGAAAGGATAGTGTGTCTTCATGGAGTGCCAAGGAAGATCGTGTCTGACAGAGGTACTCAATTTACATCTCATTTTTGGCAGAGGATACATGCTTCGTTGGGAACAAAATTGAATTTCAGTACAGCTTATCATCCTCAGACTGATGGACAGACTGAAAGGATTAATCAGATACTGGAGGACATGTTGAGAGCTTGTGCATTGCAGCATGGTACGAGTTGGGATAAGAGCTTGCCATATGCGGAGTTTTCCTATAACAATAGCTACCAAAAGAGTCTCAAGATGGCACCTTTTGAGGCTTTGTATGGACGGAAGTGTAGGACCCCGTTGTTTTGGAATCAAACAGGAGAAAGTCAAGTATTTGGGCCAGATGTTCTGAGAAATGCAGAAGAGCAAGTCCGGAAGATTCGAGATAACTTAAGAGTAGCTCAGTCCCGACAGAAGAGTTATGCTGACACACGAAGGAGAGAGTTGACTTTTGCAGTGGGAGATTATGTTTACTTGAAAGTGTCACCGATGAGAAGTGTGAAGCGGTTTAACATGAAAGGAAAGTTGTCGCCAAGATATGTTGGACCTTTCAAGATTATAGAGAGACGTGGAGAAGTGGCCTATCAGTTGGAACTGCCTGAGAGTTTAGCAGGAGTGCATGATGTGTTCCATGTGTCCCAGTTAAAGAAGTGTTTGCGTGTACCCGAGGAGCAGATACCATTAGAGGAGCTCACTGTGAAAGAGGATCTTACCTATGAGGAGTATCCAATAAGGATCTTGGAAACAGCAGAAAGAATCACAAGGAGTAGAGTTATAAAAATGTGCAGAGTACAGTGGAATCGGTATTCAGAGGAAGAGTCAACTTGGGAAAGAGAGGAGGATTTGAGAAAAACTTACCCGCAGTTGTTTGTGTAAGTGGCCCCGAATCTCGAGGTCGAGATTCATCTTAAGGGGGGTAGAATTGTAACACCCTAAAATTTTCATGATTTTCATAATAGAGGAAAATGATTTATTTAAGTAATTTGTGGTCATTGAAAATTAGGAAAGATAATAATTTATTTTTGGGAACTAAAATAAATATAGATTTCACAAACTTGAATGAGCATCATGCTGTTGCATATTGGTTTTGTATTGAGTGTGTTTTGTTCTCTTTCAAATTGGATTTGAAAAGGGTATTTGAATTTGTGTTTGAAAACTAGAATAGAAAATGAAATGGAAAATGAAAAAGAAATAAACATCTCCTCTCCCTCTCTCTCCCAATCGGGCCGGCTCGGCCTGCCCCCACCCTTTCCTTCTCTCCCCGCGGCCCAGTCGGCGCTCGCTCGCCGTTTCCTTCCCGCGTGGTCCGCGGCCCAGCAGCGTCGCCCGGCCCAGTCCAGCCGCGCGGACGCACTTCCTCTCCCTTTTCTCTCGCTGCCGCGCGGGACCCGCCCGTCAGCGACGTTCCCTTCTTCCTCCCGTCGCCCCGTCGGACTCTGCTCCGATTGGAGACCATCCCGTCTCCGATTCCCGCCGCTCGTGGCTTGCGCGTTACGTTTACGCCCCTATAAAACCCGAGCCCGTGTGCCGCCGCCTCCCCAAACCCTAGCTCGCACCGCCCTCGCTTTCACCGAGCTGTAGCGCCGCCGAAACCCTAGTCCGCCGCCGCCGACGTCGTTTGCTCCTCTAGCAGCTTCACCATCGTCTCTAGCCACTTCCCGGTCTTCGTTGAAAGGTAAGGAGGCATCCAGGGTCTCTCGCCCGAGCTCTCGCTCTCTCTGCGCCGCTTGCTAGCTCGCCGTCGTAATCGAGCCGCCGTTCCGAGCCCCCTTCTGATTTCGATCCGTTCCCGACTCCGATTTTGAGATTGGTGAGTTCGCCTCGAGCTCTTCTTTCTTCCTGTACCGGTCCCATGTCAGTTGGTGGCCCGAATCGCCGGAACCATCAACGCCGGCGAGGTCCTCGCCGCCGGCCATGGCCGACCACCGCGCCGCCACTGTGCCGGCCGCGGTCGCTCTCTCTCACCCCTTTGGATTTAATCTCGGCCGTGGATCCGAGATCTAACCGCCCAGATCGGCAGATACCCCTTCGCCTGGCGGTTTTGCTAAAGAGCCCTCGGGTTTTCTTAGTATAGAACCCGCCGTCCTTGGCGTAAGCCAAGATTACGTATTCTCTATTTAAAAATGTATTTTCATCTGATTTCAGTTCAGAGTTCGTTTTCTTTATTTTGAAAGCGTATTTTCAGTATTTACAGAATTGCCATTGTCTTTAATAGCTCATATTTTCTCCGTTTTAACTCCAAATTGATCCGTTCAAGTTGCGTTGGATTCGTAATTGTGTAATCTACGTGTTAGTACTACTGTTGAACATGTTTACAACTTTTGAAATTCGAGATTATATTTAATCTATTATTTTACTAAAGAAAATCTTTGTTAAATCATATCTTCTCCGTTCTAGGTCCGTTTTCGGTGATTTTCGCGTCTGTGTGTTCGTAGTGACGCGTAGATTGGTTTTATAAACTTTTCAATCTATTTTATCTCTATTGGTGTACTGTTCTAATTACATCTCTTTGTTTGCTTTGTGTATGATTGCATGGATGCTTGTATGTTGCTGTGTGTTGTGGAGTATAGACGGTGAGCAATTCGTGGGTGACCAGGAAATCTTCGAAGACCAAGATCTTCAGGAGTTCGTTGATCAAGGCAAGTATAGCATGGGATCATCCTTGTTTCCTATTCACCGTTAAATACTTAATTTCATTCTGCATGAGTTTACCTTGTTTACACTAAGGATTACCTAGTGTTGTGCCTGTACCTTGATACCTATGGGTCAATGCATTGGGTAGAGTGAAGCTAGTGCTCAACCAAAGACCATGATCTTGTAATCTTGACTAATGATATATGCAATAAACATTAAAAGATGCTTTATAGCAACATGGAATAAGGGGGCTAGAGCATAGTTTTTGTGATGCTCGAGATTCCTCTCCGTAAGGACTTATCTGTAAGTGATCATCCGGGACTTACAGTACAACTGTGAGGGCTACATGGCTCTGGCTTTAGTCAAGTATGAGGACCTTTTTCTAGCTTGTTAGAGGTTACCTTGATGGCGCAAGAGGGGTGTGTTCCGGGTCGGGTGTAGTGCGGCGGACTAGGGTTTCGGCGGCGCTACAGCTCGGTGAAAGCGAGGGCGGTGCGAGCTAGGGTTTGGGGAGGCGGCGGCACACGGGCTCGGGTTTTATAGGGGCGTAAACGTAACGCGCAAGCCACGAGCGGCGGGAATCGGAGACGGGATGGTCTCCAATCGGAGCAGAGTCCGACGGGGCGACGGGAGGAAGAAGGGAACGTCGCTGACGGGCGGGTCCCGCGCGGCAGCGAGAGAAAAGGGAGAGGAAGTGCGTCCGCGCGGCTGGACTGGGCCGGGCGACGCTGCTGGGCCGCGGACCACGCGGGAAGGAAACGGCGAGCGAGCGCCGACTGGGCCGCGGGGAGAGAAGGAAAGGGTGGGGGCAGGCCGAGCCGGCCCGATTGGGAGAGAGAGGGAGAGGAGATGTTTATTTCTTTTTCATTTTCCATTTCATTTTCTATTCTAGTTTTCAAACACAAATTCAAATACCCTTTTCAAATCCAATTTGAAAGAGAACAAAACACACTCAATACAAAACCAATATGCAACAGCATGATGCTCATTCAAGTTTGTGAAATCTATATTTATTTTAGTTCCCAAAAATAAATTATTATCTTTCCTAATTTTCAATGACCACAAATTACTTAAATAAATCATTTTCCTCTATTATGAAAATCATGAAAATTTTAGGGTGTTACAATTCTACCCCCCTTAAGATGAATCTCGACCTCGAGATTCGGGGCCACTTACACAAACAACTGCGGGTAAGTTTTTCTCAAATCCTCCTCTCTTTCCCAAGTTGACTCTTCCTCTGAATACCGATTCCACTGTACTCTGCACATTTTTATAACTCTACTCCTTGTGATTCTTTCTGCTGTTTCCAAGATCCTTATTGGATACTCCTCATAGGTAAGATCCTCTTTCACAGTGAGCTCCTCTAATGGTATCTGCTCCTCGGGTACACGCAAACACTTCTTTAACTGGGACACATGGAACACATCATGCACTCCTGCTAAACTCTCAGGCAGTTCCAACTGATAGGCCACTTCTCCACGTCTCTCTATAATCTTGAAAGGTCCAACATATCTTGGCGACAACTTTCCTTTCATGTTAAACCGCTTCACACTTCTCATCGGTGACACTTTCAAGTAAACATAATCTCCCACTGCAAAAGTTGTAAACATGTTCAACAGTAGTACTAACACGTAGATTACACAATTACGAATCCAACGCAACTTGAACGGATCAATTTGGAGTTAAAACGGAGAAAATATGAGCTATTAAAGACAATGGCAATTCTGTAAATACTGAAAATACGCTTTCAAAATAAAGAAAACGAACTCTGAACTGAAATCAGATGAAAATACATTTTTAAATAGAGAATACGTAATCTTGGCTTACGCCAAGGACGGCGGGTTCTATACTAAGAAAACCCGAGGGCTCTTTAGCAAAACCGCCAGGCGAAGGGGTATCTGCCGATCTGGGCGGTTAGATCTCGGATCCACGGCCGAGATTAAATCCAAAGGGGTGAGAGAGAGCGACCGCGGCCGGCACAGTGGCGGCGCGGTGGTCGGCCATGGCCGGCGGCGAGGACCTCGCCGGCGTTGATGGTTCCGGCGATTCGGGCCACCAACTGACATGGGACCGGTACAGGAAGAAAGAAGAGCTCGAGGCGAACTCACCAATCTCAAAATCGGAGTCGGGAACGGATCGAAATCAGAAGGGGGCTCGGAACGGCGGCTCGATTACGACGGCGAGCTAGCAAGCGGCGCAGAGAGAGCGAGAGCTCGGGCGAGAGACCCTGGATGCCTCCTTACCTTTCAACGAAGACCGGGAAGTGGCTAGAGACGATGGTGAAGCTGCTAGAGGAGCAAACGACGTCGGCGGCGGCGGACTAGGGTTTCGGCGGCGCTACAGCTCGGTGAAAGCGAGGGCGGTGCGAGCTAGGGTTTGGGGAGGCGGCGGCACACGGGCTCGGGTTTTATAGGGGCGTAAACGTAACGCGCAAGCCACGAGCGGCGGGAATCGGAGACGGGATGGTCTCCAATCGGAGCAGAGTCCGACGGGGCGACGGGAGGAAGAAGGGAACGTCGCTGACGGGCGGGTCCCGCGCGGCAGCGAGAGAAAAGGGAGAGGAAGTGCGTCCGCGCGGCTGGACTGGGCCGGGCGACGCTGCTGGGCCGCGGACCACGCGGGAAGGAAACGGCGAGCGAGCGCCGACTGGGCCGCGGGGAGAGAAGGAAAGGGTGGGGGCAGGCCGAGCCGGCCCGATTGGGAGAGAGAGGGAGAGGAGATGTTTATTTCTTTTTCATTTTCCATTTCATTTTCTATTCTAGTTTTCAAACACAAATTCAAATACCCTTTTCAAATCCAATTTGAAAGAGAACAAAACACACTCAATACAAAACCAATATGCAACAGCATGATGCTCATTCAAGTTTGTGAAATCTATATTTATTTTAGTTCCCAAAAATAAATTATTATCTTTCCTAATTTTCAATGACCACAAATTACTTAAATAAATCATTTTCCTCTATTATGAAAATCATGAAAATTTTAGGGTGTTACAATTCTACCCCCCTTAAGATGAATCTCGACCTCGAGATTCGGGGCCACTTACACAAACAACTGCGGGTAAGTTTTTCTCAAATCCTCCTCTCTTTCCCAAGTTGACTCTTCCTCTGAATACCGATTCCACTGTACTCTGCACATTTTTATAACTCTACTCCTTGTGATTCTTTCTGCTGTTTCCAAGATCCTTATTGGATACTCCTCATAGGTAAGATCCTCTTTCACAGTGAGCTCCTCTAATGGTATCTGCTCCTCGGGTACACGCAAACACTTCTTTAACTGGGACACATGGAACACATCATGCACTCCTGCTAAACTCTCAGGCAGTTCCAACTGATAGGCCACTTCTCCACGTCTCTCTATAATCTTGAAAGGTCCAACATATCTTGGCGACAACTTTCCTTTCATGTTAAACCGCTTCACACTTCTCATCGGTGACACTTTCAAGTAAACATAATCTCCCACTGCAAAAGTCAACTCTCTCCTTCGTGTGTCAGCATAACTCTTCTGTCGGGACTGAGCTACTCTTAAGTTATCTCGAATCTTCCGGACTTGCTCTTCTGCATTTCTCAGAACATCTGGCCCAAATACTTGACTTTCTCCTGTTTGATTCCAAAACAACGGGGTCCTACACTTCCGTCCATACAAAGCCTCAAAAGGTGCCATCTTGAGACTCTTTTGGTAGCTATTGTTATAGGAAAACTCCGCATATGGCAAGCTCTTATCCCAACTCGTACCATGCTGCAATGCACAAGCTCTCAACATGTCCTCCAGTATCTGATTAATCCTTTCAGTCTGTCCATCAGTCTGAGGATGATAAGCTGTACTGAAATTCAATTTTGTTCCCAACGAAGCATGTATCCTCTGCCAAAAATGAGATGTAAATTGAGTACCTCTGTCAGACACGATCTTCCTTGGCACTCCATGAAGACACACTATCCTTTCCATATGGATGATAATGGAACTCTTTGGTTTGGGAAAAGGTTGTGTGTACCTCAGGACAAGGATATCAGAGATGCAATTTTGCGTGAAGCGCATGAGTCGGCTTATTCTATACACCCCGGAAGTACCAAGATGTACTTGGATCTTAAAGAAAAGTATTGGTGGTATGGATTGAAGAGAGATGTAGCCGAGTACGTGGCTTTGTGTGATACGTGTCAAAGGGTGAAAGCTGAACACCAAAGACCCGCAGGTTTGTTGCAACCGATGAAGATACCTGAGTGGAAGTGGGAAGAAGTTGGAATGGACTTCGTAGTGGGGTTGCCACGCACTCAGAGGGGCTATGACTCAATATGGGTAATTGTGGATCGATTAACCAAAGTAGCTCACTTCTTACCTGTTAAGACTTCATTTACTGGGCCGCAGTTGGCTGAATTGTATATGGAAAGGATAGTGTGTCTTCATGGAGTGCCAAGGAAGATCGTGTCTGACAGAGGTACTCAATTTACATCTCATTTTTGGCAGAGGATACATGCTTCGTTGGGAACAAAATTGAATTTCAGTACAGCTTATCATCCTCAGACTGATGGACAGACTGAAAGGATTAATCAGATACTGGAGGACATGTTGAGAGCTTGTGCATTGCAGCATGGTACGAGTTGGGATAAGAGCTTGCCATATGCGGAGTTTTCCTATAACAATAGCTACCAAAAGAGTCTCAAGATGGCACCTTTTGAGGCTTTGTATGGACGGAAGTGTAGGACCCCGTTGTTTTGGAATCAAACAGGAGAAAGTCAAGTATTTGGGCCAGATGTTCTGAGAAATGCAGAAGAGCAAGTCCGGAAGATTCGAGATAACTTAAGAGTAGCTCAGTCCCGACAGAAGAGTTATGCTGACACACGAAGGAGAGAGTTGACTTTTGCAGTGGGAGATTATGTTTACTTGAAAGTGTCACCGATGAGAAGTGTGAAGCGGTTTAACATGAAAGGAAAGTTGTCGCCAAGATATGTTGGACCTTTCAAGATTATAGAGAGACGTGGAGAAGTGGCCTATCAGTTGGAACTGCCTGAGAGTTTAGCAGGAGTGCATGATGTGTTCCATGTGTCCCAGTTAAAGAAGTGTTTGCGTGTACCCGAGGAGCAGATACCATTAGAGGAGCTCACTGTGAAAGAGGATCTTACCTATGAGGAGTATCCAATAAGGATCTTGGAAACAGCAGAAAGAATCACAAGGAGTAGAGTTATAAAAATGTGCAGAGTACAGTGGAATCGGTATTCAGAGGAAGAGTCAACTTGGGAAAGAGAGGAGGATTTGAGAAAAACTTACCCGCAGTTGTTTGTGTAAGTGGCCCCGAATCTCGAGGTCGAGATTCATCTTAAGGGGGGTAGAATTGTAACACCCTAAAATTTTCATGATTTTCATAATAGAGGAAAATGATTTATTTAAGTAATTTGTGGTCATTGAAAATTAGGAAAGATAATAATTTATTTTTGGGAACTAAAATAAATATAGATTTCACAAACTTGAATGAGCATCATGCTGTTGCATATTGGTTTTGTATTGAGTGTGTTTTGTTCTCTTTCAAATTGGATTTGAAAAGGGTATTTGAATTTGTGTTTGAAAACTAGAATAGAAAATGAAATGGAAAATGAAAAAGAAATAAACATCTCCTCTCCCTCTCTCTCCCAATCGGGCCGGCTCGGCCTGCCCCCACCCTTTCCTTCTCTCCCCGCGGCCCAGTCGGCGCTCGCTCGCCGTTTCCTTCCCGCGTGGTCCGCGGCCCAGCAGCGTCGCCCGGCCCAGTCCAGCCGCGCGGACGCACTTCCTCTCCCTTTTCTCTCGCTGCCGCGCGGGACCCGCCCGTCAGCGACGTTCCCTTCTTCCTCCCGTCGCCCCGTCGGACTCTGCTCCGATTGGAGACCATCCCGTCTCCGATTCCCGCCGCTCGTGGCTTGCGCGTTACGTTTACGCCCCTATAAAACCCGAGCCCGTGTGCCGCCGCCTCCCCAAACCCTAGCTCGCACCGCCCTCGCTTTCACCGAGCTGTAGCGCCGCCGAAACCCTAGTCCGCCGCCGCCGACGTCGTTTGCTCCTCTAGCAGTTTCACCATCGTCTCTAGCCACTTCCCGGTCTTCGTTGAAAGGTAAGGAGGCATCCAGGGTCTCTCGCCCGAGCTCTCGCTCTCTCTGCGCCGCTTGCTAGCTCGCCGTCGTAATCGAGCCGCCGTTCCGAGCCCCCTTCTGATTTCGATCCGTTCCCGACTCCGATTTTGAGATTGGTGAGTTCGCCTCGAGCTCTTCTTTCTTCCTGTACCGGTCCCATGTCAGTTGGTGGCCCGAATCGCCGGAACCATCAACGCCGGCGAGGTCCTCGCCGCCGGCCATGGCCGACCACCGCGCCGCCACTGTGCCGGCCGCGGTCGCTCTCTCTCACCCCTTTGGATTTAATCTCGGCCGTGGATCCGAGATCTAACCGCCCAGATCGGCAGATACCCCTTCGCCTGGCGGTTTTGCTAAAGAGCCCTCGGGTTTTCTTAGTATAGAACCCGCCGTCCTTGGCGTAAGCCAAGATTACGTATTCTCTATTTAAAAATGTATTTTCATCTGATTTCAGTTCAGAGTTCGTTTTCTTTATTTTGAAAGCGTATTTTCAGTATTTACAGAATTGCCATTGTCTTTAATAGCTCATATTTTCTCCGTTTTAACTCCAAATTGATCCGTTCAAGTTGCGTTGGATTCGTAATTGTGTAATCTACGTGTTAGTACTACTGTTGAACATGTTTACAACTTTTGCAGTGGGAGATTATGTTTACTTGAAAGTGTCACCGATGAGAAGTGTGAAGCGGTTTAACATGAAAGGAAAGTTGTCGCCAAGATATGTTGGACCTTTCAAGATTATAGAGAGACGTGGAGAAGTGGCCTATCAGTTGGAACTGCCTGAGAGTTTAGCAGGAGTGCATGATGTGTTCCATGTGTCCCAGTTAAAGAAGTGTTTGCGTGTACCCGAGGAGCAGATACCATTAGAGGAGCTCACTGTGAAAGAGGATCTTACCTATGAGGAGTATCCAATAAGGATCTTGGAAACAGCAGAAAGAATCACAAGGAGTAGAGTTATAAAAATGTGCAGAGTACAGTGGAATCGGTATTCAGAGGAAGAGTCAACTTGGGAAAGAGAGGAGGATTTGAGAAAAACTTACCCGCAGTTGTTTGTGTAAGTGGCCCCGAATCTCGAGGTCGAGATTCATCTTAAGGGGGGTAGAATTGTAACACCCTAAAATTTTCATGATTTTCATAATAGAGGAAAATGATTTATTTAAGTAATTTGTGGTCATTGAAAATTAGGAAAGATAATAATTTATTTTTGGGAACTAAAATAAATATAGATTTCACAAACTTGAATGAGCATCATGCTGTTGCATATTGGTTTTGTATTGAGTGTGTTTTGTTCTCTTTCAAATTGGATTTGAAAAGGGTATTTGAATTTGTGTTTGAAAACTAGAATAGAAAATGAAATGGAAAATGAAAAAGAAATAAACATCTCCTCTCCCTCTCTCTCCCAATCGGGCCGGCTCGGCCTGCCCCCACCCTTTCCTTCTCTCCCCGCGGGAAGTCGGCG
>JAHUYU010003067.1:0-20208 GCA_030439765.1 Tripidium arundinaceum | reverse complement strand
CAGTGTTGAGAAAAAGAATGACAAGATATAAAGCATTGGTTGCCAATGTCACAAGAAATCTACTATGGGAAAGAATTTTTCTACTTTTTTCTGTTACTCGTAATCAGAACATTTGCGTCAAAGTACATTGTGTCTACAAAGTAGTAGCTAAGCCCTCACCTGATCTTTTTCCAGCAATGCTTTCCAGTTACGCATCTCCACAAGCGCTTTCACTGATCGGTAGGAAAGTGCGATCCGGTAATTGAGATCCCCAAGCCAGATTATCCGACTGGACAAAATGCACAGATAAGGGATAAAATTACACAAGATAAGCAATTGCAAGTTCGAGAAAGCATGTTGTTGGTGCAATGACATGCTGATGGAAACTAAACCCTGAAAATTAATGCATAGACAAGGTGCCTGCTTACTCATGCTCCAAGATAGTTTCCGGTGATCTCTCATACTGTCCACAAACTCTAGGGAATCTGGTCTTCCTTAGGATTTCCATGACATCGGAGTTCCTGCGGTGCTCGTCACCGTCCTTTTGACCCGATGTCAGATGACTGCAGACAAAGCAGAAGCTTGTTTGGTGCAAAATCATGCTGATGGAAATTGAACCCTGAAAAACACACAAAACCTTCTCATTGGATTCCAAATATGTCTAATCCAAATTAACTATTTCTTGCTGATTGCTTTTGTAAGCTGCATTCTTCTACATTTATCGTGATAGACTAAACTTCACCTTATTTCCAAGATAGCCCATTAATCCCCTCCCAACACAGGACACCTTCAGATTTCTAATGTCATTCTTCATCTCTTTCCGAGCCCAAATCATCAGGAACAATCCAACCATCTGCTTGCTTGCAACCAGGCAGTACCTAGTTATCAAAATTTGACAAACAATAATTAACTTAATTTCATGAAAACAGCATATGTTTTATTACAGGATTTTTTTAAAAGTTGGGATAATGTGAAGCAAAACTGCATTTTCCAATGAAGAAGAAGGCATAATCGAATTGATGGCTGTAATGTAATGGCAGGTACCTAGCAGGGCCACGGGCTGATCCGCTGCATTCTTCCATGGGCTGACCATTTCCGTATCCGTGCGACATCGGAGAGAACACCGTGATCGGCGACTCGCCGCCGCCAACATGATCATCCTCGTCGTCGGACTGACCGCCGCCGCCGCCCCAGCGGCAGTTGGCCTCATAGTCGCTGGGCCTGCTACCGTACATGACGCGGTCGTTGACGCTGTACCGGCGCTCGAGCCTGGCGGGGCCGGGGCCGGGGCCGGCGAGGATGTCGCCGTCCACCCGCATGCTCCGGCTGAGCCCAGACTGGAACGATCGCCGGTGGAAGAAGGAGGGGTTGTTTTGCGTTGACCGCTCGAAGTCCGCGTCCATCTCCGCCACCAGGTACGGCGCCGGCGACGGCGTCTGCAGGCTCCCGCTGCCGCTACTTCCCGGCAGGCTGTTGAGCGTCCGCCTGACCAGCGACACCCACTTCCTCGCGGGGCCGTTGTCCTCGGCGCCGAGGACGTTCCCGGCGTTCAACGGGACGATTTCTTGGAACCTGCATGCCGCAACCAACCGCAATGAGGCTAAACAATGGCGTGTCGGCGTCCCCAATGCAACATAACAGCAGGAAGAGATCATGGGGGCTTTACCCGAGGACGTAGATGTCGGCCGGCGGCGAGGTGCGGAGCCAGTCGTCGAGGCTGAGCGAGCCCGGCGGCGCGCGGCCACCTACATTCCATGTAGCAGCAAAGATCCTGCCCTCAAGACACAAGAGGAAGACATCACGCTCACGGACGGACGGACGACGGAATGACGGGTTCGATGGATTGAGTTCGCTACTGGGCAGGCTCACCTGTAGTCGAGCATGACGGTGGCCTCGGCGGCGTCGAGGTCGATCTTGCTGCGCCGCGACCGCTCGTGGCTCCTCCGCGACGCCCTCTCTGGGTGAAGGATTGGACAATGCGAATCAGGGGTGAAGGATTGGCCAAATCAAGCAGGAGCCCACCATGGATTGATTCCTCACCTGTCCTGCTCTTCTTGGCGGCGCAGGAGTCCCTCCTCGTGAAGCTGCCATCCCTCCAATCATCATCATCCCCTCCACCTGCAGCAAGAACAAATATTCAATTCTATTTGAAGAAAATAATAATAAGACGAGAACAACATGCCTCGGCAATGGAAAAACAGAGAAGGATTAAAGAACATAAAACAGTTGCTGAAAAGTCGAGGCCTTTGACAGCTTGACCAACACCAGGAGGAGTAGAGGACAAGAGGAAGGAGGAACAGTGGATGGAGATGGACGCGGACTTCGAGCGGTCAACGCAAAACAACCCCTCCTTCTTCCACCGGCGATCGTTCCAGTCTGGGCTCAGCCGGAGCATGCGGGTGGACGGCGACATCCTCGCCGGCCCCGGCCCCGGCCCCGCCAGGCTCGAGCGCCGGTACAGCGTCAACGACCGCGTCATGTACGGTAGCAGGCCCAGCGACTATGAGGCCAACTGCCGCTGGGGCGGCGGCGGCGGTCAGTCCGACGACGAGGATGATCATGTTGGCGGCGGCGAGTCGCCGATCACGGTGTTCTCTCCGATGTCGCACGGATACGGAAATGGTCAGCCCATGGAAGAATGCAGCGGATCAGCCCGTGGCCCTGCTAGGTACCTGCCATTACATTACAGCCATCAATTCGATTATGCCTTCTTCTTCATTGGAAAATGCAGTTTTGCTTCACATTATCCCAACTTTTAAAATCCTGTAATAAAACATATGCTGTTTTCATGAAATTAAGTTAATTATTGTTTGTCAAATTTTGATAACTAGGTACTGCCTGGTTGCAAGCAAGCAGATGGTTGGATTGTTCCTGATGATTTGGGCTCGGAAAGAGATGAAGAATGACATTAGAAATCTGAAGGTGTCCTGTGTTGGGAGGGGATTAATGGGCTATCTTGGAAATAAGGTGAAGTTTAGTCTATCACGATAAATGTAGAAGAATGCAGCTTACAAAAGCAATCAGCAAGAAATAGTTAATTTGGATTAGACATATTTGGAATCCAATGAGAAGGTTTTGTGTGTTTTTCAGGGTTCAATTTCCATCAGCATGATTTTGCACCAAACAAGCTTCTGCTTTGTCTGCAGTCATCTGACATCGGGTCAAAAGGACGGTGACGAGCACCGCAGGAACTCCGATGTCATGGAAATCCTAAGGAAGACCAGATTCCCTAGAGTTTGTGGACAGTATGAGAGATCACCGGAAACTATCTTGGAGCATGAGTAAGCAGGCACCTTGTCTATGCATTAATTTTCAGGGTTTAGTTTCCATCAGCATGTCATTGCACCAACAACATGCTTTCTCGAACTTGCAATTGCTTATCTTGTGTAATTTTATCCCTTATCTGTGCATTTTGTCCAGTCGGATAATCTGGCTTGGGGATCTCAATTACCGGATCGCACTTTCCTACCGATCAGTGAAAGCGCTTGTGGAGATGCGTAACTGGAAAGCATTGCTGGAAAAAGATCAGGTGAGGGCTTAGCTACTACTTTGTAGACACAATGTACTTTGACGCAAATGTTCTGATTACGAGTAACAGAAAAAAGTAGAAAAATTCTTTCCCATAGTAGATTTCTTGTGACATTGGCAACCAATGCTTTATATCTTGTCATTCTTTTTCTCCGGTGATGTTACAAGGCACCAGTAGTTGAGAAAAATAAAAGGCTAAGTACAATTCTGATGAGATGGTGTGAAACTTTGTGCTTTCAGCTGACAAGGGAGCAAAGAGGTGGCCGTGTATTTCCTGGCTGGAATGAGGGGAGGATATACTTCCCACCAACCTATAAATACTCCAACAATTCCGACAAATACGCAGGAGATGACATGAACCAGAAGGAGAAGAAGCGAACTCCAGCATGGTATATAATTACACATTAAATTTGCCAGTTTGTCCAATTCTGCACAGTTAAGGAAATTCAGTAATCCTTTTATGCAGGTGCGACCGCATTTTGTGGTATGGGAGGGGCCTTAGCCAACTCTCCTATGTTCGAGGAGAGTCTCGCTTCTCGGACCACAGACCTGTGTACAGCATGTTCATTGCAGAAGTGGAATCGATCAATCACAGCCAAATTCAGAAGATGAGTTCTTGGAGCTCCCAGCTGGACATAGAAGAATTGCTGCCCTACTCATATGGATACACTGAAACTGACCATTATGGATATACTGACCTCAATTTCTACTGAAAATGGACAGAGGAACTCACATGTTGAGCTAGATGCCTGAACTGAAATGCCTCTAGTTATTGCGATTTGCGATGCCAGTTATTTGGCAACAATTGAGGACAGAGTTTGATACACCGGTGCACTGCATTCGCTTCTCATGGTTCTAAAAGCTTGTTATGTAGACAGCACTTAGTTTGAGTTCAGAAAAGCAAATCTCGAACTTCAGCATTGCAATTTTCTGAATGTTCAGATTGCTATCAAAGATTTTACATATCCAGACAAGGTATATACCCAGTCAATGTACAAAACCCGCATCTGTGATGACATTAGAAATCTGATGAGCCACCGGATGCTCTCTTTTCCGGCTCAGGCAGCTTTATTTGGCATAGAGCTACTATACGTTCGTTGCGAACACTGCAGGAATATTATTCCTCGTGGAAAGACGTTCAGTTTGTAAGGCTGACATCAGTGTGGATGCTTGGTTAAAGATTGTTTTTTTTCTCGAATAAAGATATGCATGCAGATGGTTAAAGTGGTGAGTAGACTCGTTGGAACACTTTGGCTCAAGCGTCCTCTGAGATGTGTGATGCTTGCATAGTATTTATCTTCCCTTGCTCCATCAAAATGGCTAAGCATTTTACCTGCCATTGTCATGTATATGAAAAAAAAATATCCCAAAGTGCATGTTTATTCTAAAGTGCAGCTCTGCAGCTACAGAATGGCACTGCTCCGGTACGTACGGTTCTCAAGTGCCTACTAGCAAGTTGTTTGATTTTTGCAGTACGTGTTCAACTCGACTTCCGTGGCAATCGATCAGGATAGATTTCTTAATCGTGTCCCTACTCACACGGTGCATGTGTAGTTGTTTCTGAAGTGTTTCATCATCAGCAACCACTGGTCGGCTAATAAGAAATTCCAAGTCAACCAACATTCAACTGCAATGAAATCTGAATGATCCACACTTGCATTTCTGAATTTAGTTGCACCAAGATCACAAATTGGACCTACAGTGGTACAGAGGTTTTCATTTATCGGCAGTGCATTTCTGATAAAAAAACACACACACAATTTACCGGTAATGTGAAGCTACACTCTCCATTCGAACTTAGACCGAAATGCCAGATTGGAAAAGTAAAGAGTACGTAGGTGGCTCCATAATGGATTGGGAAAAGAAGAGCCTCCGCACATTCTCTGAAGAGTTAAGGCTGCAATGCCGCCGGTAGCCTTTTCATCAGCTCACTGATCACGCATTGCTCCTGCAACTGTCAACGCATGATGACCATGCATTACTTACTACACACCCTTTTCCTCCATGCAGGGAAACGAAATGATTTGAGGATATCGCGGGCATTCATGACCCGTCTTAATTTTACTGCTCTGAAAACACAACCAAAAACTACTGTAGCTAGTATTGTGCCACTACGAACATTAGCCGAATATGGCTGAAGTGTAGTACAGATGTAGAGAGGGAGGTAGGAAAACAAAAAAAAATGTTGCCAAATTGACCTGGCCTTCAGATTGAACGGCCAGGCTATGCTATCTATCTGCTCATCATCATTTGGGCATTCCAGTTGACATTTGTCATGTCATTTTTGTTTCTCTTTTTCCTTGAAGAGCCATTCAAATAAAGCATCCACTACCTTCCAACTACTTGCAATCTCTATACTGGTTAACACAAGATGAAGACCTGCAAAAGAGAGCATCCGGTGGCTCATCAGATTTCTAATGTCATCACAGATGCGGGTTTTGTACATTGACTGGGTATATACCTTGTCTGGATATGTAAAATCTTTGATAGCAATCTGAACATTCAGAAAATTGCAATGCTGAAGTTCGAGATTTGCTTTTCTGAACTCAAACTAAGTGCTGTCTACATAACAAGCTTTTAGAACCATGAGAAAAGCGAATGCAGTGCACCGGTGTATCAAACTCTGTCCTCAATTGTTGCCAAATAACTGGCATCGCAAATCGCAATAACTAGAGGCATTTCAGTTCAGGCATCTAGCTCAACATGTGAGTTCCTCTGTCCATTTTCAGTAGAAATTGAGGTCAGTATATCCATAATGGTCAGTTTCAGTGTATCCATATGAGTAGGGCAGCAATTCTTCTATGTCCAGCTGGGAGCTCCAAGAACTCATCTTCTGAATTTGGCTGTGATTGATCGATTCCACTTCTGCAATGAACATGCTGTACACAGGTCTGTGGTCCGAGAAGCGAGACTCTCCTCGAACATAGGAGAGTTGGCTAAGGCCCCTCCCATACCACAAAATGCGGTCGCACCTGCATAAAAGGATTACTGAATTTCCTTAACTGTGCAGAATTGGACAAACTGGCAAATTTAATGTGTAATTATATACCATGCTGGAGTTCGCTTCTTCTCCTTCTGGTTCATGTCATCTCCTGCGTATTTGTCGGAATTGTTGGAGTATTTATAGGTTGGTGGGAAGTATATCCTCCCCTCATTCCAGCCAGGAAATACACGGCCACCTCTTTGCTCCCTTGTCAGCTGAAAGCACAAAGTTTCACACCATCTCATCAGAATTGTACTTAGCCTTTTATTTTTCTCAACTACTGGTGCCTTGTAACATCACCGGAGAAAAAGAATGACAAGATATAAAGCATTGGTTGCCAATGTCACAAGAAATCTACTATGGGAAAGAATTTTTCTACTTTTTTCTGTTACTCGTAATCAGAACATTTGCGTCAAAGTACATTGTGTCTACAAAGTAGTAGCTAAGCCCTCACCTGATCTTTTTCCAGCAATGCTTTCCAGTTACGCATCTCCACAAGCGCTTTCACTGATCGGTAGGAAAGTGCGATCCGGTAATTGAGATCCCCAAGCCAGATTATCCGACTGGACAAAATGCACAGATAAGGGATAAAATTACACAAGATAAGCAATTGCAAGTTCGAGAAAGCATGTTGTTGGTGCAATGACATGCTGATGGAAACTAAACCCTGAAAATTAATGCATAGACAAGGTGCCTGCTTACTCATGCTCCAAGATAGTTTCCGGTGATCTCTCATACTGTCCACAAACTCTAGGGAATCTGGTCTTCCTTAGGATTTCCATGACATCGGAGTTCCTGCGGTGCTCGTCACCGTCCTTTTGACCCGATGTCAGATGACTGCAGACAAAGCAGAAGCTTGTTTGGTGCAAAATCATGCTGATGGAAATTGAACCCTGAAAAACACACAAAACCTTCTCATTGGATTCCAAATATGTCTAATCCAAATTAACTATTTCTTGCTGATTGCTTTTGTAAGCTGCATTCTTCTACATTTATCGTGATAGACTAAACTTCACCTTATTTCCAAGATAGCCCATTAATCCCCTCCCAACACAGGACACCTTCAGATTTCTAATGTCATTCTTCATCTCTTTCCGAGCCCAAATCATCAGGAACAATCCAACCATCTGCTTGCTTGCAACCAGGCAGTACCTAGTTATCAAAATTGACAAACAATAATTAACTTAATTTCATGAAAACAGCATATGTTTTATTACAGGATTTTAAAAGTTGGGATAATGTGAAGCAAAACTGCATTTTCCAATGAAGAAGAAGGCATAATCGAATTGATGGCTGTAATGTAATGGCAGGTACCTAGCAGGGCCACGGGCTGATCCGCTGCATTCTTCCATGGGCTGACCATTTCCGTATCCGTGCGACATCGGAGAGAACACCGTGATCGGCGACTCGCCGCCGCCAACATGATCATCCTCGTCGTCGGACTGACCGCCGCCGCCGCCCCAGCGGCAGTTGGCCTCATAGTCGCTGGGCCTGCTACCGTACATGACGCGGTCGTTGACGCTGTACCGGCGCTCGAGCCTGGCGGGGCCGGGGCCGGGGCCGGCGAGGATGTCGCCGTCCACCCGCATGCTCCGGCTGAGCCCAGACTGGAACGATCGCCGGTGGAAGAAGGAGGGGTTGTTTTGCGTTGACCGCTCGAAGTCCGCGTCCATCTCCATCCACTGTTCCTCCTTCCTCTTGTCCTCTACTCCTCCTGGTGTTGGTCAAGCTGTCAAAGGCCTCGACTTTTCAGCAACTGTTTTATGTTCTTTAATCCTTCTCTGTTTTTCCATTGCCGAGGCATGTTGTTCTCGTCTTATTATTATTTTCTTCAAATAGAATTGAATATTTGTTCTTGCTGCAGGTGGAGGGGATGATGATGATTGGAGGGATGGCAGCTTCACGAGGAGGGACTCCTGCGCCGCCAAGAAGAGCAGGACAGGTGAGGAATCAATCCATGGTGGGCTCCTGCTTGATTTGGCCAATCCTTCACCCCTGATTCGCATTGTCCAATCCTTCACCCAGAGAGGGCGTCGCGGAGGAGCCACGAGCGGTCGCGGCGCAGCAAGATCGACCTCGACGCCGCCGAGGCCACCGTCATGCTCGACTACAGGTGAGCCTGCCAGTAGCGAACTCAATCCATCGAACCCGTCATTCCGTCGTCCGTCCGTCCGTGAGCGTGATGTCTTCCTCTTGTGTCTTGAGGGCAGGATCTTTGCTGCTACATGGAATGTAGGTGGCCGCGCGCCGCCGGGCTCGCTCAGCCTCGACGACTGGCTCCGCACCTCGCCGCCGGCCGACATCTACGTCCTCGGGTAAAGCCCCCATGATCTCTTCCTGCTGTTATGTTGCATTGGGGACGCCGACACGCCATTGTTTAGCCTCATTGCGGTTGGTTGCGGCATGCAGGTTCCAAGAAATCGTCCCGTTGAACGCCGGGAACGTCCTCGGCGCCGAGGACAACGGCCCCGCGAGGAAGTGGGTGTCGCTGGTCAGGCGGACGCTCAACAGCCTGCCGGGAAGTAGCGGCAGCGGGAGCCTGCAGACGCCGTCGCCGGCGCCGTACCTGGTGGCGGAGATGGACGCGGACTTCGAGCGGTCAACGCAAAACAACCCCTCCTTCTTCCACCGGCGATCGTTCCAGTCTGGGCTCAGCCGGAGCATGCGGGTGGACGGCGACATCCTCGCCGGCCCCGGCCCCGGCCCCGCCAGGCTCGAGCGCCGGTACAGCGTCAACGACCGCGTCATGTACGGTAGCAGGCCCAGCGACTATGAGGCCAACTGCCGCTGGGGCGGCGGCGGCGGTCAGTCCGACGACGAGGATGATCATGTTGGCGGCGGCGAGTCGCCGATCACGGTGTTCTCTCCGATGTCGCACGGATACGGAAATGGTCAGCCCATGGAAGAATGCAGCGGATCAGCCCGTGGCCCTGCTAGGTACCTGCCATTACATTACAGCCATCAATTCGATTATGCCTTCTTCTTCATTGGAAAATGCAGTTTTGCTTCACATTATCCCAACTTTTAAAATCCTGTAATAAAACATATGCTGTTTTCATGAAATTAAGTTAATTATTGTTTGTCAAATTTTGATAACTAGGTACTGCCTGGTTGCAAGCAAGCAGATGGTTGGATTGTTCCTGATGATTTGGGCTCGGAAAGAGATGAAGAATGACATTAGAAATCTGAAGGTGTCCTGTGTTGGGAGGGGATTAATGGGCTATCTTGGAAATAAGGTGAAGTTTAGTCTATCACGATAAATGTAGAAGAATGCAGCTTACAAAAGCAATCAGCAAGAAATAGTTAATTTGGATTAGACATATTTGGAATCCAATGAGAAGGTTTTGTGTGTTTTTCAGGGTTCAATTTCCATCAGCATGATTTTGCACCAAACAAGCTTCTGCTTTGTCTGCAGTCATCTGACATCGGGTCAAAAGGACGGTGACGAGCACCGCAGGAACTCCGATGTCATGGAAATCCTAAGGAAGACCAGATTCCCTAGAGTTTGTGGACAGTATGAGAGATCACCGGAAACTATCTTGGAGCATGAGTAAGCAGGCACCTTGTCTATGCATTAATTTTCAGGGTTTAGTTTCCATCAGCATGTCATTGCACCAACAACATGCTTTCTCGAACTTGCAATTGCTTATCTTGTGTAATTTTATCCCTTATCTGTGCATTTTGTCCAGTCGGATAATCTGGCTTGGGGATCTCAATTACCGGATCGCACTTTCCTACCGATCAGTGAAAGCGCTTGTGGAGATGCGTAACTGGAAAGCATTGCTGGAAAAAGATCAGGTGAGGGCTTAGCTACTACTTTGTAGACACAATGTACTTTGACGCAAATGTTCTGATTACGAGTAACAGAAAAAAGTAGAAAAATTCTTTCCCATAGTAGATTTCTTGTGACATTGGCAACCAATGCTTTATATCTTGTCATTCTTTTTCTCCGGTGATGTTACAAGGCACCAGTAGTTGAGAAAAATAAAAGGCTAAGTACAATTCTGATGAGATGGTGTGAAACTTTGTGCTTTCAGCTGACAAGGGAGCAAAGAGGTGGCCGTGTATTTCCTGGCTGGAATGAGGGGAGGATATACTTCCCACCAACCTATAAATACTCCAACAATTCCGACAAATACGCAGGAGATGACATGAACCAGAAGGAGAAGAAGCGAACTCCAGCATGGTATATAATTACACATTAAATTTGCCAGTTTGTCCAATTCTGCACAGTTAAGGAAATTCAGTAATCCTTTTATGCAGGTGCGACCGCATTTTGTGGTATGGGAGGGGCCTTAGCCAACTCTCCTATGTTCGAGGAGAGTCTCGCTTCTCGGACCACAGACCTGTGTACAGCATGTTCATTGCAGAAGTGGAATCGATCAATCACAGCCAAATTCAGAAGATGAGTTCTTGGAGCTCCCAGCTGGACATAGAAGAATTGCTGCCCTACTCATATGGATACACTGAAACTGACCATTATGGATATACTGACCTCAATTTCTACTGAAAATGGACAGAGGAACTCACATGTTGAGCTAGATGCCTGAACTGAAATGCCTCTAGTTATTGCGATTTGCGATGCCAGTTATTTGGCAACAATTGAGGACAGAGTTTGATACACCGGTGCACTGCATTCGCTTCTCATGGTTCTAAAAGCTTGTTATGTAGACAGCACTTAGTTTGAGTTCAGAAAAGCAAATCTCGAACTTCAGCATTGCAATTTTCTGAATGTTCAGATTGCTATCAAAGATTTTACATATCCAGACAAGGTATATACCCAGTCAATGTACAAAACCCGCATCTGTGATGACATTAGAAATCTGATGAGCCACCGGATGCTCTCTTTTGCAGGTCTTCATCTTGTGTTAACCAGTATAGAGATTGCAAGTAGTTGGAAGGTAGTGGATGCTTTATTTGAATGGCTCTTCAAGGAAAAAGAGAAACAAAAATGACATGACAAATGTCGACTGGAATGCCCAAATGATGATGAGCAGATAGATAGCATAGCCTGGCCGTTCAATCTGAAGGCCAGGTCAATTTGGCAACATTTTTTTTTGTTTTCCTACCTCCCTCTCTACATCTGTACTACACTTCAGCCATATTCGGCTAATGTTCGTAGTGGCACAATACTAGCTACAGTAGTTTTTGGTTGTGTTTTCAGAGCAGTAAAATTAAGACGGGTCATGAATGCCCGCGATATCCTCAAATCATTTCGTTTCCCTGCATGGAGGAAAAGGGTGTGTAGTAAGTAATGCATGGTCATCATGCGTTGACAGTTGCAGGAGCAATGCGTGATCAGTGAGCTGATGAAAAGGCTACCGGCGGCATTGCAGCCTTAACTCTTCAGAGAATGTGCGGAGGCTCTTCTTTTCCCAATCCATTATGGAGCCACCTACGTACTCTTTACTTTTCCAATCTGGCATTTCGGTCTAAGTTCGAATGGAGAGTGTAGCTTCACATTACCGGTAAATTGTGTGTGTGTTTTTTTATCAGAAATGCACTGCCGATAAATGAAAACCTCTGTACCACTGTAGGTCCAATTTGTGATCTTGGTGCAACTAAATTCAGAAATGCAAGTGTGGATCATTCAGATTTCATTGCAGTTGAATGTTGGTTGACTTGGAATTTCTTATTAGCCGACCAGTGGTTGCTGATGATGAAACACTTCAGAAACAACTACACATGCACCGTGTGAGTAGGGACACGATTAAGAAATCTATCCTGATCGATTGCCACGGAAGTCGAGTTGAACACGTACTGCAAAAATCAAACAACTTGCTAGTAGGCACTTGAGAACCGTACGTACCGGAGCAGTGCCATTCTGTAGCTGCAGAGCTGCACTTTAGAATAAACATGCACTTTGGGATATTTTTTTTTCATATACATGACAATGGCAGGTAAAATGCTTAGCCATTTTGATGGAGCAAGGGAAGATAAATACTATGCAAGCATCACACATCTCAGAGGACGCTTGAGCCAAAGTGTTCCAACGAGTCTACTCACCACTTTAACCATCTGCATGCATATCTTTATTCGAGAAAAAAAACAATCTTTAACCAAGCATCCACACTGATGTCAGCCTTACAAACTGAACGTCTTTCCACGAGGAATAATTATTCCTGCAGTGTTCGCAACGAACGTATAGTAGCTCTATGCCAAATAAAGCTGCCTGAGCCGGAAAAGAAGGCCCAGATGATGAACGTGTATATATGCATGGTACTGGTAGTACGTACTGTCCCTGCCCATACATATATACGTCCTCATGCATCTTAAGGCCGGTGCGTGTGTTTCACCTCGATCTGTCCCTCTCTCGCACGTATACAACTCAGTGGAGTACCATGTTGACACCCTCCTAGCCTCCTCGATCCTCCTCTACTTGGAAAGCTAGTGAAGATGCACTCTCGGCATGACATAGACTCGTCGGTCGTATCCACGAATTACTACTGCCTTCCTCTGCTCCACTCACAGCTAGTTTGGAAACTCGAATCCTCTTGGGATCCCAGACTTTTCCTAGAGTGAACAATCCATGAAGTATCATTTGAACAAGTCATTTAGTTCTTTATGGGGAACTTCTCATCCTAGGGTTTGTCTCACCCTTGCTTCCAAATTAGCCTCAGAGCATCTTTAAGACTTCCTCTATTCGTCCCCTAGAGATAAAATTAAGATTTACTCCCTCCATCTTGAAATATAAGGTTTCTAAGTAATTTTAGGACATATTATGCGATAAGACAAATGACACATATAACCCTCAGTGATTACTATATTTGGGTTGGTGATAGATATTAATGGTAGGTATGCATTTAAATGTTGCCTTTGGAGTGTTTGTTGACCTAGAATTCCTTATAATTTGATACAAATTTTGAATTATGAATCTCTTATATTTCAGGACGGAGGGAGTAAATCTTAATTTTATCTCTAGGGGACGAATAGAGGAAGTCTTAAAGATGCTCTGAGGCTAATTTGGAAGCAAGGGTGAGACAAACCCTAGGATGAGAAGTTCCCCATAAAGAACTAAATGACTTGTTCAAATGATACTTCATGGATTGTTCACTCTAGGAAAAGTCTGGGATCCCAAGAGGATTCGAGTTTCCAAACTAGCTGTGAGTGGAGCAGAGGAAGGCAGTAGTAATTCGTGGATACGACCGACGAGTCTATGTCATGCCGAGAGTGCATCTTCACTAGCTTTCCAAGTAGAGGAGGATCGAGGAGGCTAGGAGGGTGTCAACATGGTACTCCACTGAGTTGTATACGTGCGAGAGAGGGACAGATCGAGGTGAAACACACGCACCGGCCTTAAGATGCATGAGGACGTATATATGTATGGGCAGGGACAGTACGTACTACCAGTACCATGCATATATACACGTTCATCATCTGGGCCTTCTTTTCCGGCTCAGGCAGCTTTATTTGGCATAGAGCTACTATACGTTCGTTGCGAACACTGCAGGAATATTATTCCTCGTGGAAAGACGTTCAGTTTGTAAGGCTGACATCAGTGTGGATGCTTGGTTAAAGATTGTTTTTTTTCTCGAATAAAGATATGCATGCAGATGGTTAAAGTGGTGAGTAGACTCGTTGGAACACTTTGGCTCAAGCGTCCTCTGAGATGTGTGATGCTTGCATAGTATTTATCTTCCCTTGCTCCATCAAAATGGCTAAGCATTTTACCTGCCATTGTCATGTATATGAAAAAAAAATATCCCAAAGTGCATGTTTATTCTAAAGTGCAGCTCTGCAGCTACAGAATGGCACTGCTCCGGTACGTACGGTTCTCAAGTGCCTACTAGCAAGTTGTTTGATTTTTGCAGTACGTGTTCAACTCGACTTCCGTGGCAATCGATCAGGATAGATTTCTTAATCGTGTCCCTACTCACACGGTGCATGTGTAGTTGTTTCTGAAGTGTTTCATCATCAGCAACCACTGGTCGGCTAATAAGAAATTCCAAGTCAACCAACATTCAACTGCAATGAAATCTGAATGATCCACACTTGCATTTCTGAATTTAGTTGCACCAAGATCACAAATTGGACCTACAGTGGTACAGAGGTTTTCATTTATCGGCAGTGCATTTCTGATAAAAAAACACACACACAATTTACCGGTAATGTGAAGCTACACTCTCCATTCGAACTTAGACCGAAATGCCAGATTGGAAAAGTAAAGAGTACGTAGGTGGCTCCATAATGGATTGGGAAAAGAAGAGCCTCCGCACATTCTCTGAAGAGTTAAGGCTGCAATGCCGCCGGTAGCCTTTTCATCAGCTCACTGATCACGCATTGCTCCTGCAACTGTCAACGCATGATGACCATGCATTACTTACTACACACCCTTTTCCTCCATGCAGGGAAACGAAATGATTTGAGGATATCGCGGGCATTCATGACCCGTCTTAATTTTACTGCTCTGAAAACACAACCAAAAACTACTGTAGCTAGTATTGTGCCACTACGAACATTAGCCGAATATGGCTGAAGTGTAGTACAGATGTAGAGAGGGAGGTAGGAAAACAAAAAAAAATGTTGCCAAATTGACCTGGCCTTCAGATTGAACGGCCAGGCTATGCTATCTATCTGCTCATCATCATTTGGGCATTCCAGTCGACATTTGTCATGTCATTTTTGTTTCTCTTTTTCCTTGAAGAGCCATTCAAATAAAGCATCCACTACCTTCCAACTACTTGCAATCTCTATACTGGTTAACACAAGATGAAGACCTGCAAAAGAGAGCATCCGGTGGCTCATCAGATTTCTAATGTCATCACAGATGCGGGTTTTGTACATTGACTGGGTATATACCTTGTCTGGATATGTAAAATCTTTGATAGCAATCTGAACATTCAGAAAATTGCAATGCTGAAGTTCGAGATTTGCTTTTCTGAACTCAAACTAAGTGCTGTCTACATAACAAGCTTTTAGAACCATGAGAAGCGAATGCAGTGCACCGGTGTATCAAACTCTGTCCTCAATTGTTGCCAAATAACTGGCATCGCAAATCGCAATAACTAGAGGCATTTCAGTTCAGGCATCTAGCTCAACATGTGAGTTCCTCTGTCCATTTTCAGTAGAAATTGAGGTCAGTATATCCATAATGGTCAGTTTCAGTGTATCCATATGAGTAGGGCAGCAATTCTTCTATGTCCAGCTGGGAGCTCCAAGAACTCATCTTCTGAATTTGGCTGTGATTGATCGATTCCACTTCTGCAATGAACATGCTGTACACAGGTCTGTGGTCCGAGAAGCGAGACTCTCCTCGAACATAGGAGAGTTGGCTAAGGCCCCTCCCATACCACAAAATGCGGTCGCACCTGCATAAAAGGATTACTGAATTTCCTTAACTGTGCAGAATTGGACAAACTGGCAAATTTAATGTGTAATTATATACCATGCTGGAGTTCGCTTCTTCTCCTTCTGGTTCATGTCATCTCCTGCGTATTTGTCGGAATTGTTGGAGTATTTATAGGTTGGTGGGAAGTATATCCTCCCCTCATTCCAGCCAGGAAATACACGGCCACCTCTTTGCTCCCTTGTCAGCTGAAAGCACAAAGTTTCACACCATCTCATCAGAATTGTACTTAGCCTTTTATTTTTCTCAACTACTGGTGCCTTGTAACATCACCGGAGAAAAAGAATGACAAGATATAAAGCATTGGTTGCCAATGTCACAAGAAATCTACTATGGGAAAGAATTTTTCTACTTTTTTCTGTTACTCGTAATCAGAACATTTGCGTCAAAGTACATTGTGTCTACAAAGTAGTAGCTAAGCCCTCACCTGATCTTTTTCCAGCAATGCTTTCCAGTTACGCATCTCCACAAGCGCTTTCACTGATCGGTAGGAAAGTGCGATCCGGTAATTGAGATCCCCAAGCCAGATTATCCGACTGGACAAAATGCACAGATAAGGGATAAAATTACACAAGATAAGCAATTGCAAGTTCGAGAAAGCATGTTGTTGGTGCAATGACATGCTGATGGAAACTAAACCCTGAAAATTAATGCATAGACAAGGTGCCTGCTTACTCATGCTCCAAGATAGTTTCCGGTGATCTCTCATACTGTCCACAAACTCTAGGGAATCTGGTCTTCCTTAGGATTTCCATGACATCGGAGTTCCTGCGGTGCTCGTCACCGTCCTTTTGACCCGATGTCAGATGACTGCAGACAAAGCAGAAGCTTGTTTGGTGCAAAATCATGCTGATGGAAATTGAACCCTGAAAAACACACAAAACCTTCTCATTGGATTCCAAATATGTCTAATCCAAATTAACTATTTCTTGCTGATTGCTTTTGTAAGCTGCATTCTTCTACATTTATCGTGATAGACTAAACTTCACCTTATTTCCAAGATAGCCCATTAATCCCCTCCCAACACAGGACACCTTCAGATTTCTAATGTCATTCTTCATCTCTTTCCGAGCCCAAATCATCAGGAACAATCCAACCATCTGCTTGCTTGCAACCAGGCAGTACCTAGTTATCAAAATTTGACAAACAATAATTAACTTAATTTCATGAAAACAGCATATGTTTTATTACAGGATTTTAAAAGTTGGGATAATGTGAAGCAAAACTGCATTTTCCAATGAAGAAGAAGGCATAATCGAATTGATGGCTGTAATGTAATGGCAGGTACCTAGCAGGGCCACGGGCTGATCCGCTGCATTCTTCCATGGGCTGACCATTTCCGTATCCGTGCGACATCGGAGAGAACACCGTGATCGGCGACTCGCCGCCGCCAACATGATCATCCTCGTCGTCGGACTGACCGCCGCCGCCGCCCCAGCGGCAGTTGGCCTCATAGTCGCTGGGCCTGCTACCGTACATGACGCGGTCGTTGACGCTGTACCGGCGCTCGAGCCTGGCGGGGCCGGGGCCGGGGCCGGCGAGGATGTCGCCGTCCACCCGCATGCTCCGGCTGAGCCCAGACTGGAACGATCGCCGGTGGAAGAAGGAGGGGTTGTTTTGCGTTGACCGCTCGAAGTCCGCGTCCATCTCCGCCACCAGGTACGGCGCCGGCGACGGCGTCTGCAGGCTCCCGCTGCCGCTACTTCCCGGCAGGCTGTTGAGCGTCCGCCTGACCAGCGACACCCACTTCCTCGCGGGGCCGTTGTCCTCGGCGCCGAGGACGTTCCCGGCGTTCAACGGGACGATTTCTTGGAACCTGCATGCCGCAACCAACCGCAATGAGGCTAAACAATGGCGTGTCGGCGTCCCCAATGCAACATAACAGCAGGAAGAGATCATGGGGGCTTTACCCGAGGACGTAGATGTCGGCCGGCGGCGAGGTGCGGAGCCAGTCGTCGAGGCTGAGCGAGCCCGGCGGCGCGCGGCCACCTACATTCCATGTAGCAGCAAAGATCCTGCCCTCAAGACACAAGAGGAAGACATCACGCTCACGGACGGACGGACGACGGAATGACGGGTTCGATGGATTGAGTTCGCTACTGGGCAGGCTCACCTGTAGTCGAGCATGACGGTGGCCTCGGCGGCGTCGAGGTCGATCTTGCTGCGCCGCGACCGCTCGTGGCTCCTCCGCGACGCCCTCTCTGGGTGAAGTTTAGTCTATCACGATAAATGTAGAAGAATGCAGCTTACAAAAGCAATCAGCAAGAAATAGTTAATTTGGATTAGACATATTTGGAATCCAATGAGAAGGTTTTGTGTGTTTTTCAGGGTTCAATTTCCATCAGCATGATTTTGCACCAAACAAGCTTCTGCTTTGTCTGCAGTCATCTGACATCGGGTCAAAAGGACGGTGACGAGCACCGCAGGAACTCCGATGTCATGGAAATCCTAAGGAAGACCAGATTCCCTAGAGTTTGTGGACAGTATGAGAGATCACCGGAAACTATCTTGGAGCATGAGTAAGCAGGCACCTTGTCTATGCATTAATTTTCAGGGTTTAGTTTCCATCAGCATGTCATTGCACCAACAACATGCTTTCTCGAACTTGCAATTGCTTATCTTGTGTAATTTTATCCCTTATCTGTGCATTTTGTCCAGTCGGATAATCTGGCTTGGGGATCTCAATTACCGGATCGCACTTTCCTACCGATCAGTGAAAGCGCTTGTGGAGATGCGTAACTGGAAAGCATTGCTGGAAAAAGATCAGGTGAGGGCTTAGCTACTACTTTGTAGACACAATGTACTTTGACGCAAATGTTCTGATTACGAGTAACAGAAAAAAGTAGAAAAATTCTTTCCCATAGTAGATTTCTTGTGACATTGGCAACCAATGCTTTATATCTTGTCATTCTTTTTCTCCGGTGATGTTACAAGGCACCAGTAGTTGAGAAAAATAAAAGGCTAAGTACAATTCTGATGAGATGGTGTGAAACTTTGTGCTTTCAGCTGACAAGGGAGCAAAGAGGTGGCCGTGTATTTCCTGGCTGGAATGAGGGGAGGATATACTTCCCACCAACCTATAAATACTCCAACAATTCCGACAAATACGCAGGAGATGACATGAACCAGAAGGAGAAGAAGCGAACTCCAGCATGGTATATAATTACACATTAAATTTGCCAGTTTGTCCAATTCTGCACAGTTAAGGAAATTCAGTAATCCTTTTATGCAGGTGCGACCGCATTTTGTGGTATGGGAGGGGCCTTAGCCAACTCTCCTATGTTCGAGGAGAGTCTCGCTTCTCGGACCACAGACCTGTGTACAGCATGTTCATTGCAGAAGTGGAATCGATCAATCACAGCCAAATTCAGAAGATGAGTTCTTGGAGCTCCCAGCTGGACATAGAAGAATTGCTGCCCTACTCATATGGATACACTGAAACTGACCATTATGGATATACTGACCTCAATTTCTACTGAAAATGGACAGAGGAACTCACATGTTGAGCTAGATGCCTGAACTGAAATGCCTCTAGTTATTGCGATTTGCGATGCCAGTTATTTGGCAACAATTGAGGACAGAGTTTGATACACCGGTGCACTGCATTCGCTTCTCATGGTTCTAAAAGCTTGTTATGTAGACAGCACTTAGTTTGAGTTCAGAAAAGCAAATCTCGAACTTCAGCATTGCAATTTTCTGAATGTTCAGATTGCTATCAAAGATTTTACATATCCAGACAAGGTATATACCCAGTCAATGTACAAAACCCGCATCTGTGATGACATTAGAAATCTGATGAGCCACCGGATGCTCTCTTTTGCAGGTCTTCATCTTGTGTTAACCAGTATAGAGATTGCAAGTAGTTGGAAGGTAGTGGATGCTTTATTTGAATGGCTCTTCAAGGAAAAAGAGAAACAAAAATGACATGACAAATGTCAACTGGAATGCCCAAATGATGATGAGCAGATAGATAGCATAGCCTGGCCGTTCAATATCTGAAGGCCAGGTCAATTTGGCAACATTTTTTTTTGTTTTCCTACCTCCCTCTCTACATCTGTACTACACTTCAGCCATATTCGGCTAATGTTCGTAGTGGCACAATACTAGCTACAGTAGTTTTTGGTTGTGTTTTCAGAGCAGTAAAATTAAGACGGGTCATGAATGCCCGCGATATCCTCAAATCATTTCGTTTCCCTGCATGGAGGAAAAGGGTGTGTAGTAAGTAATGCATGGTCATCATGCGTTGACAGTTGCAGGAGCAATGCGTGATCAGTGAGCTGATGAAAAGGCTACCGGCGGCATTGCAGCCTTAACTCTTCAGAGAATGTGCGGAGGCTCTTCTTTTCCCAATCCATTATGGAGCCACCTACGT
>JAHUYU010003240.1:0-17911 GCA_030439765.1 Tripidium arundinaceum | reverse complement strand
TTGAACCAAATTCATTTTGAGTTGAAAACCACTCAGTACAAAAATATAGATGCACCAGCATGAATGCATAAACGTGTACTTAGCCTTATGATTGATTTTAATTTAATAAAAATTATTATCTTCCCTATGTTTAAATGTGCACAAAAATGCATAATTAAGTCAATTTAATTCTATTTGAAGGGAAGCAAATTTTTGGGTGTTATAGCGACGAAGTGAGCGCAGAGGGGAGCGGATTAGGTTGAATTTATCATAGGAACCCATAGCTTGCCGAGCAATTGTATATGAACATTATGTTGTTTATGTGTTCATATTTAAAATATGAACAGTGCCTTGCCAGTTGGTTCTTGTATCGTGTTACTAGCCTCGGCTATCCCATACCCTATGGCGCAGAGCGCTAATCTCTCATGCACGCTTAAGAATACATGTATCACCGAGGAGCCACTGTCGACTGCCCATGACGCAGAGCGCTACTGCCCATACACATTTAGGTGCTATACCGAAAACAGGGCCGCTTCTGGATAACGCAAACGAGAACGTGACTGGTTGGTAAGTCGATGGTGAATATATAAGGTATCTTAAAGATGTTAAACATGAAGAAAAAATAAGTAGAGAGGCGTCGGGAGGAAAATTTTATTAAATGCATATATATGAAGGGTACATATCTTTATTCAGAACATCTCAAGGATAGAAACACCTAAGATGCTCGATGTGCCATGATTTGGAAATGTCCACTCCTTGTTCGTCGCAGAGTCTGTACGCCCTCGGACGGGTCACTGCTTTAACAATGTAAGGACCCTCCCTAGGTGATGGAAGTTTGTGCATCCCATTGGTCTTCAGCTTCTTGCGGAGAACTAGGTCACCCACCACAAAAGATCACTCCTGAATGTGGCGGTCGTAGTATCTTCGCAGACCGTCCGAACACATGTAATTAGGCACTCTTCCTCTAGGCGATCGACATCATCGAGTCGGTCCTGCTCGGATTTGCCTTCATCGAAATTCTCTACTCTGGGTGCTCGGTAAGCGACGTGTAGATTAGTTTTATAAGCTTTTCATCTTGTTTTACCACTGTTGATGTATTGTTCTAATTATAGTTCTTATTTGCTATGCATGATTGGCTCCGTATGATTGTATGTTGTTGTACTGATCGAGTATAGATGGTGAGCAGTACGTTGGAGATCAAGAGTAGTACTTTGACGACCAGGACCAGCAGGGAAACCTTGAGGAAGGCAAGTATAGCATAGGATCATTCTTGTTGTCCTATTCACCTTAATAACATTTAATTATATGCATGTGTCTACCTTAATACTCGCAAATACTTTTCCTAGTTATTTGATATCCTGATTCCTTGTCACCTGAGAAAGTTTGCATATGGGTAGCTAATGCTAGTGCTCAATTAATTATGACCATGAACTGTAACTTGACTAATGGAACATGCAACGAAAAATAAAAGATGCTTTTTAGCAACGTGAATTAAAGGGTGAGAGCATTTGGCTTTATATATGGTGCTCTTGTCCTCCCTAAGGACTTATATGTAAGTGATCACCCGGGATTTATAGTACAACCATGAGTGCTATATGACTCTGATTTTAGTCAAGTATGAGAACCTTTTCTAGTTTGTTAGTGGTTACCGAAAGGCGCAAGTGGGGCGTGACACGATGGGTATAGTGCGGCCTCTGTTCCTATGTGTGCTCCTGCACGCGTGTGCCATATCGAAAGGGGGCTCTACATCTACTTGCCACGGAAACCTAGCGGCTACTAACTTGTTAGACGAACCTTTAAAAGACTTCATAGTGAACCCTGCCAACCTTCCTTGGAAGTGGGTCAAGAGGCTAGCTACCTCGGGCGAAAGAGTAAATCATGGCTCATGGGTAATGATGTACAACCTCTGCAGAGTGTAAAACTGTTATAACAGTCGTGCTCAAGGTCACGAGCGGCCTGGACTCCTTATGGAATAATGACAAATGTTCGCCAATGTTTTAAATGCTATTTCATTATTCATGTTATCAGTTTCATGTGATTAATTGGGGCATTGCTAAATCTATTGCTACTAATACTAAAATTGTGACTCATTAAAAGTTAATTGCAGTAAATCAGTGTCAAACTTTTGAGCCCCATGAACCCCATGTTATATTTGTTAAGTACGAGATGTACTTATGCTTGTTTATTTTTTATTATTTGGACAAAAATCTCGGATAGGTAATAGATTATGGTGGATATACTGAATTTCTAGAGGATTTCTAAACTTGTGGTTCACCAGTCAACCATCCCTGTGGTTTTGGAGGCTTCACCTGAAGATTTATAATTTGAGTTTTCGCTTCTCTGAAAAACACTTGTTTCCATGTATGGATGATTATTCAATATATATTAAATACTGTACTTAATACTATATAATTTGTCATCATATGTGTGTGATTGATTTCTAGACACACATATGATTTTATATTCGATTTTGTCCTTAAAATCGGGTGTGACCGCCGCCAACCAGCTGGTCAAACTGCTCGTCGCTTGGGCTTCATCGTCAATTACGCTAAGGGCTTGCTTGTTATGCTGGGGACTCCTCGGTGTTCGGATTTAATTCGGCAATAGAAAATTTAATTTGTTACCTCCAATTGATTTGGGAAAGTGTGAGTTACTTCACAAAATGGCTAATTTAATTCACCTTATCCAATTTAATTGGGTATGCCTGAATTCAACTTGGCAATAGCAAATTTAATTTATTACCTCCAATTGAATTAGGGAAGTGTGATTTAATTCACAAAATGGCTAATTTAATTCGTCTTATCCAATTTAATTGGGTATGCCCGAATTCAATTCGGCAATAGTAAATTTATTTGTTACCTCCAATTAAATTGGGGAAGTGTGATTTAATTCACAAAATAGCTAATTTAATTCATTGGGTATGCCTGAATTCAATTCAGCAATAGCAAATTTAATTTGTTATCTCCAATTGAATGGGAAAGTGTGATTTAATTCACAAAATGGCTAATTTAATTTGCCTTATCCAATTTAATTGGGTATTCCTGAATTCAATTCGGCAATAGCAAATTTAATTTGTTATCTTCAATAGCAATCATCAGCTGAGCTGGGGACTCCTTGTGTGGTCAGGTCACTAGTTAAGCTAGGGACTCCTCCGACCAGCCGCGTTTTCATTCAGGTTGTCCAGAAGCGGCCCTGTTCCCGGTTAGCACCTAAATGTGTATGGGCACTAGCGCTCTGCGGCATGAGCGTTCGGCAGTGGCTCAGCGCTCTATGCCATAGGGTATGGGATAGCCGTGGCCGGTGACACGATAAAGGACCAACTGGCAGGGCAACGTTCATATTTTAAATATGATTACTTTACACAAACATAATGCTTATCCACAACTGATCGGTGACCTATGGGATCCTTCGATAAATTTATCCTAATTTACTCCATTTTGCTCCCTTCATCGCCGAACAGGTTCAAGTCGTCTGCCAGCTTGATCCCCGACTCCGTCGCCTCTGTTTCCAGTGCCGCGATCTGCTCGGTGGTCGTCCCTCTGGCGAAATCTCCGTCGATCACTTCCAGCTTCATCGAAGGGTAGAACGATCGGACTACCGCCAGTGTGTGCCCAGCGGCAGAGTAGGCGGCGCCGCGGGTATACTCCTTGAAGCGTGTCAAGGCTACCCCACACCTCTCCACAATCCTATCGGGCCGGGGAAGCCTGTCGCCGAAAGAGTATACCTGAGGCTCCGGTAATTTAGGGTCGATGCAGTCCAGCACGGGTGTTATTCCCACGACTATGGCGTTGATCTTGTCTTGCTTGGCCTTCAACCATGCCTCATAGTCTCGGTACTGTGCCTGGGAGTTGGTGCGGACCACTACAATAATCAAAATGGCGTGTTAAACACGATCACCACAACAGAAGACGTACTAACGTCGTGACAATGTACCTGCAAGCTCATCGGCGACTCTTTTTTTATGCTCCGTGCACTGCATCCTTTTCCTTCTCAAGTTGCGCCATAGCTTCACGCACCAGGCCAAGCTCTATTTCCAGGCCTGCATCAATAAGGACACCTTCAATACATGGCGTAGGGGAAAAGCAAGGCATCATGACAAATACTCTCAAATAAGGTCTGAGATCTTACCTTTCTTTTGATCGGCAACACGAATGAGGTGAGTCTCGACCGTGCCAGCTGGTCGGTCAGCGCCAAGTTCCCGGACTCCAGCTGCAACACATGTGCCTTTAACCTCTCCTTGTCGCTGTGGGCCCCGGCCAAACTTGCCTCGAGCATCTGCACCGACTCGTGTAGCCTTTGGTTTTCGGCAAGGGCTGGTGCAGCGCATTCCAAGAGACGAGCGCGGTGCTCGGATGTCTTTAGCAGCTCCTGCAGCAACGACAATTGAAAAAACACTCATGTCAGCCACTTGATAAGCAGACGAATGCCTCTAACAAGTAACAACAAACTATTTCAGACTAAAAGCGTGGCTTGTATCACCACTAACTATCCTTATTATGTCTAGTAAGATGACACTACATAACATAACAAATACTTGCATATACATGATCATACTGCATCATATAATTCATGATACATCAGACCCAGGGCCAAACAACAAACTGCTCTGATGTACAACAGTTACGGTCTACAGCTCTCTAGGCTACAGAAGACAGGGCTAGCAACATTGCAACTCTGAAATGCCCAAGGCCGTCACAGAAATATTACACTCAGGTATGAGGTATCTACTCTGGACATTTTGAGTCACTAAATCAAAAGCTCATAGGATGATAATTCCAGTAAAATAACACCAGCCAACAATCCCCAGGCACTCACCAATGCCGACTTTACTACCTAGCACTAGCACAGGCACTCAGGCACTCAGGCACCCGAAATGGGTATGCGTGTTTAATCAAACACCTCATGGGGGCTTCCCTACGCGTGCGATAGTGCAGTGGAAGCAAACTTAAGAGGAGGGACAACTTACGGCGCCTTCAGCGTTGCCAGCGAGGACGTGCGCGGCGACGAGGCCGTGGAAGGAGCGCGGCCCGGGCGAAAGCCCCGCGGCGACCATGTCGTAGATGGTGTCGGCCACGCCAGCGGCATCGGCGGCCCGCGCGCGCTCCGCGAGCTGCTCGAGGAAGACCAGGCGCAGGCCCTTCTCCACCGCCCCGGCGGCCGCCGAGCGGTCCCCACCGGCGCCCCCACCCTCGGGCGCCCGGCGCCGCCGCGTGCGGCGCCGCTCGGCGAGCGCGGAGGCTCGCACGGCGCAGGCGCAGGAGCGGGGGAAGCGTGCGGTGGTGGTGAGTGGGAAGGCGGAGGACGGCGACGGCGCCGGAGCGGAGGTGGAGGGGGTGGCCATCGTGGCCGGGGTTTAGCGGAATAGTGGAGCGAGGTGTTTAGGATAAGGCTAGGTGGTTTTGAAGTTTTGGAGGCAAGGTGCTGAAACGGAATTGATACGGCTACACACAATAGTTGAAACTGGAGATAAATCTTCTGGGTTAATGTGAAATGCCCCCTGGAAATTTAAACAGAAAATAGAAATTGCTACGCAGATCGAACCGACTTCAATTTCAGCCTATGAAAGATTGGAATAAGGTCCAATTTTTTTTAGATTGGAAAACAGAATTACTCCTTTGCAGAGCCTGATATCTTGCATTCTCGTCACTAACCTGCTGATCAGTGCTTTTGAGCGATGCTGTTCATCTTCCTCCTTGGGTTCGAGATTTGGTGTTCGGGATTTGAGGGGGTTCCAATGGTTGCCCCCACAGAAAGGGAGAGCTTAGGGAGGCAGGTAGGCACAGTGGTGGTGGCAGGGGGGGGGAGGGGGGCGCAGTGGCGGATACAGAGGGTATTCCCAGTATTCCCGGAATACCCAACTATTTTGGTACACTTATATATACATGTGTATATACTTATATATGTATATGTATAATGCCATATTTTGGAGTATTTTCACTCATTGCAGCCCAAAACGGTAAAAAAACGGCCTCTTGGCCTTGCTCCGCCATATTTTGTAGTATTTTCACTCATTGTAGTCTAAAAACAGTTGATTTTTTTTGTTGATGTGGAAGTAGGAATACCCAAGTTTGGAATCCTGGCTCCGCCACTGGGGGGCGATGGCGTGGTGAGCTTCAGCATTGCCTCTAAGGTTAGCACGATGGGGGGCAGCAGAGGCGGACCCGGCGGCGGGGACGCCGCCTGGGACGGGAGAAGGCTGGCAATAGGCGGGGACAAGGGCGTGGTGAGCTTCAGCGCTGCCTCTGAGGGGGGGGGAGGGGGGCGATGGCGTGGTGAGCTTCAGCATTGCCTCTAAGGTTAGCACGATGGGGGGCAGCAGAGGCGGACCCGGCGGCGGGGACGCCGCCTGGGACGGGAGAAGACTGGCAATAGGCGGGGGCAAGGGCGTGGTGAGCTTCAGCGCTGCCTCTGAGATTAGTGTGGCGAGGGGCAGCGGAGGCAGACCCGGCGGCGGCCACCAGGGACGGGAGGAGGCTGGCGGTAAGCGGGGGAGCGTGGGATGGGAGCGCAGTCGTACGACGAGCTGTAGCCTCATTCGTTGGAAGAGGAAGGCTGGAGGTTGAAGATGACTTTGAGCCGTGAGATTAGGATCCAACGTTTCAGGTTATTGACTGACGCTTAATCAAACCTGCAGGCACCTACTGTGGAGACCTTTAAGAATGTCGCGCAGGGCTCCCCCCACTCCGACCACTGTGGCACGCAGACCAGCGGTGAACGCTGGAGCAGAAGAAAGCGCCAGCCGGCAAGCCCAAGAGCCTGCCGCCCGCCGAACTGTTGATGACGAAGTCCCCGAGCTTGAACAGGGGGCTCCGGCAGGTGGGACTAACTCCACAAGGCCAAAGACCTTGGGGGCAACGCGACCACTCAGGGCAGCGACCGCAGAGCAGGGTAGCTCTGGCAAGCTGCGTCTTTTCAAAGCTTCTGTCGGGCAATCAAACATGTAAGTGTAGCTTCCATAGTCAGTGTCAATCATCGCTGAACTTGAAGTTTTTAACAATTGACTGTCTTGGCTCAACGAGGCATCGGCCGAAGAGTTACGCTCGATCGGCGCTGAAGAAACGCGGCGGGAGGCGGAGCTACCCGCCACAAACGTTGGCTCTGAAGGCGTCGATAGGGATCAATCAGGGGTGGCGTCGAAGACTTCGAAGGGGCCAGCTGACCCCAGAATTGAAGACACCTGGTCCTCAGGACCGATAAGTGAGAGCGAGGTGCGCGTCCCGACGACTAGCACTGAGCAGGTGGCGAGCACTGAAGCACATCTACCGGAGACGGGTCTCGGTGCTCCGATCCGACCACGGAGCGACGAGAGGCAAGAGCCCTCGGGGGACGCCCCCAAGGAAATAGAAGAAATGGACTGCGACCCGCCTCGTTCCTGGAACGTCCCTCCTCGGCTCATGCGTACCTTTGTATGCCGAGGAGATATGCTGGAAGTCGTGGAGGAGGAGGAGGCCAGTGAGCAGGTGAAAACGTTCCAAGCCGCCCTTTCGTCGGTGTCGAGCCAGATAGAAGTAAGTCGAGTTGCGTTGTCATTTGTTGTCATGAAGTTCAGTCTTTAATTGTCGTTGCTGCAGGAGCTGCTAAAGACATCCGAGCACCGCGCTCGTCTCTTGGAATGCGCTGCACCAGCCCTTGCCGAAAACCAAAGGCTACACGAGTCGGTGCAGATGCTCGAGGCAAGTTTGGCCGGGGCCCACAGCGACAAGGAGAGGTTAAAGGCACATGTGTTGCAGCTGGAGTCCGGGAACTTGGCGCTGACCGACCAGCTGGGCACGGTCGAGACTCACCTCATTCGTGTTGCCGATCAAAAGAAAGGTAAGATCTCAGACCTTATTTGAGAGTATTTGTCATGATGCCTTGCTTTTCCCCTACGCCATGTATTGAAGGTGTCCTTATTGATGCAGGCCTGGAAATAGAGCTTGGCCTGGTGCGTGAAGCTATGGCGCAACTTGAGAAGGAAAAGGATGCAGTGCACGGAGCATAAAAAAAGAGTCGCCGATGAGCTTGCAGGTACATTGTCACGACGTTAGTACGTCTTCTGTTGTGGTGATCGTGTTTAACACGCCATTTTGATTATTGTAGTGGTCCGCACCAACTCCCAGGCACAGTACCGAGACTATGAGGCATGGTTGAAGGCCAAGCAAGACAAGATCAACGCCATAGTCGTGGGAATAACACCCGTGCTGGACTGCATCGACCCTAAATTACCGGAGCCTCAGGTATACTCTTTCGGCGACAGGCTTCCCCGGCCCGATAGGATTGTGGAGAGGTGTGGGGTAGCCTTGACACGCTTCAAGGAGTATACCCGCGGCGCCGCCTACTCTGCCGCTGGGCACACACTGGCGGTAGTCCGATCGTTCTACCCTTCGATGAAGCTGGAAGTGATCGACGGAGATTTCGCCAGAGGGACGACCACCGAGCAGATCGCGGCACTGGAAACAGAGGCGACGGAGTCGGGGATCAAGCTGGCAGACGACTTGAACCTGTTCGGCGATGAAGGGAGCAAAATGGAGTAAATTAGGATAAATTTATCGAAGGATCCCATAGGTCACCGATCAGTTGTGGATAAGCATTATGTTTGTGTAAAGTAATCATATTTAAAATATGAACGTTGCCCTGCCAGTTGGTCCTTTATCGTGTCACCGGCCACGGCTATCCCATACCCTATGGCATAGAGCGCTGAGCCACTGCCGAACGCTCATGCCGCAGAGCGCTAGTGCCCATACACATTTAGGTGCTAAACCGGGAACAGGGCCGCTTCTGGACAACCTGAATGAAAACGCGGCTGGTCGGAGGAGTCCCTAGCTTAACTAGTGACCTGACCACACAAGGAGTCCCCAGCTCAGCTGATGATTGCTATTGAAGATAACAAATTAAATTTGCTATTGCCGAATTGAATTCAGGAATACCCAATTAAATTGGATAAGGCAAATTAAATTAGCCATTTTGTGAATTAAATCACACTTTCCCAATTCAATTGGAGATAACAAATTAAATTTGCTATTGCTGAATTGAATTCAGGCATACCCAATGAATTAAATTAGCTATTTTGTGAATTAAATCACACTTCCCCAATTTAATTGGAGGTAACAAATTAAATTTACTATTGCCGAATTGAATTCGGGCATACCCAATTAAATTGGATAAGACGAATTAAATTAGCCATTTTGTGAATTAAATCACACTTCCCTAATTCAATTGGAGGTAATAAATTAAATTTGCTATTGCCAAGTTGAATTCAGGCATACCCAATTAAATTGGATAAGGTGAATTAAATTAGCCATTTTGTGAAGTAACTCACACTTTCCCAAATCAATTGGAGGTAACAAATTAAATTTTCTATTGCCGAATTAAATCCGAACACCGAGGAGTCCCCAGCATAACAAGCAAGCCCTTAGCGTAATTGACGATGAAGCCCAAGCGACGAGCAGTTTGACCAGCTGGTTGGCGGCGGTCACACCCGATTTTAAGGACAAAATCGAATATAAAATCATATGTGTGCCTAGAAATCAATCACACACATATGATGACAAATTATATAGTATTAAGTACAGTATTTAATATATATTGAATAATCATCCATACATGGAAACAAGTGTTTTTCAGAGAAGCGAAAACTCAAATTATAAATCTTCAGGTGAAGCCTCCAAAACCACAGGGATGGTTGACTGGTGAACCACAAGTTTAGAAATCCTCTAGAAATTCAGTATATCCACCATAATCTATTACCTATCCGAGATTTTTGTCCAAATAATAAAAAATAAACAAGCATAAGTACATCTCGTACTTAACAAATATAACATGGGGTTCATGGGGCTCAAAAGTTTGACACTGATTTACTGCAATTAACTTTTAATGAGTCACAATTTTAGTATTAGTAGCAATAGATTTAGCAATGCCCCAATTAATCACATGAAACTGATAACATGAATAATGAAATAGCATTTAAAACATTGGCGAACATTTGTCATTATTCCATAAGGAGTCCAGGCCGCTCGTGACCTTGAGCACGACTGTTATAACAGTTTTACACTCTGCAGAGGTTGTACATCATTACCCATGAGCCATGATTTACTCTTTCGCCCGAGGTAGCTAGCCTCTTGACCCACTTCCAAGGAAGGTTGGCAGGGTTCACTATGAAGTCTTTTAAAGGTTCGTCTAACAAGTTAGTAGCCGCTAGGTTTCCGTGGCAAGTAGATGTAGAGCCCCCTTTCGATATGGCACACGCGTGCAGGAGCACACATAGGAACAGAGGCCGCACTATACCCATCGTGTCACGCCCCACTTGCGCCTTTCGGTAACCACTAACAAACTAGAAAAGGTTCTCATACTTGACTAAAATCAGAGTCATATAGCACTCATGGTTGTACTATAAATCCCGGGTGATCACTTACATATAAGTCCTTAGGGAGGACAAGAGCACCATATATAAAGCCATAATGCTCTCACCCTTTAATTCACGTTGCTAAAAAGCATCTTTTATTTTTCGTTGCATGTTCCATTAGTCAAGTTACAGTTCATGGTCATAATTAATTGAGCACTAGCATTAGCTACCCATATGCAAACTTTCTCAGGTGACAAGGAATCAGGATATCAAATAACTAGGAAAAGTATTTGCGAGTATTAAGGTAGACACATGCATATAATTAAATGTTATTAAGGTGAATAGGACAACAAGAATGATCCTATGCTATACTTGCCTTCCTCAAGGTTTCCCTGCTGGTCCTGGTCGTCAAAGTACTACTCTTGATCTCCAACGTACTGCTCACCATCTATACTCGATCAGTACAACAACATACAATCATACGGAGCCAATCATGCATAGCAAATAAGAACTATAATTAGAACAATACATCAACAGTGGTAAAACAAGATGAAAAGCTTATAAAACTAATCTACACGTCGCTATGATTGTATGTTGTTGTACTGATCGAGTATAGATGGTGAGCAGTACGTTGGAGATCAAGAGTAGTACTTTGACGACCAGGACCAGCAGGGAAACCTTGAGGAAGGCAAGTATAGCATAGGATCATTCTTGTTGTCCTATTCACCTTAATAACATTTAATTATATGCATGTGTCTACCTTAATACTCGCAAATACTTTTCCTAGTTATTTGATATCCTGATTCCTTGTCACCTGAGAAAGTTTGCATATGGGTAGCTAATGCTAGTGCTCAATTAATTATGACCATGAACTGTAACTTGACTAATGGAACATGCAACGAAAAATAAAAGATGCTTTTTAGCAACGTGAATTAAAGGGTGAGAGCATTTGGCTTTATATATGGTGCTCTTGTCCTCCCTAAGGACTTATATGTAAGTGATCACCCGGGATTTATAGTACAACCATGAGTGCTATATGACTCTGATTTTAGTCAAGTATGAGAACCTTTTCTAGTTTGTTAGTGGTTACCGAAAGGCGCAAGTGGGGCGTGACACGATGGGTATAGTGCGGCCTCTGTTCCTATGTGTGCTCCTGCACGCGTGTGCCATATCGAAAGGGGCTCTACATCTACTTGCCACGGAAACCTAGCGGCTACTAACTTGTTAGACGAACCTTTAAAAGACTTCATAGTGAACCCTGCCAACCTTCCTTGGAAGTGGGTCAAGAGGCTAGCTACCTCGGGCGAAAGAGTAAATCATGGCTCATGGGTAATGATGTACAACCTCTGCAGAGTGTAAAACTGTTATAACAGTCGTGCTCAAGGTCACGAGCGGCCTGGACTCCTTATGGAATAATGACAAATGTTCGCCAATGTTTTAAATGCTATTTCATTATTCATGTTATCAGTTTCATGTGATTAATTGGGGCATTGCTAAATCTATTGCTACTAATACTAAAATTGTGACTCATTAAAAGTTAATTGCAGTAAATCAGTGTCAAACTTTTGAGCCCCATGAACCCCATGTTATATTTGTTAAGTACGAGATGTACTTATGCTTGTTTATTTTTTATTATTTGGACAAAAATCTCGGATAGGTAATAGATTATGGTGGATATACTGAATTTCTAGAGGATTTCTAAACTTGTGGTTCACCAGTCAACCATCCCTGTGGTTTTGGAGGCTTCACCTGAAGATTTATAATTTGAGTTTTCGCTTCTCTGAAAAACACTTGTTTCCATGTATGGATGATTATTTAAAATATGAACGTTGCCCTGCCAGTTGGTCCTTTATCGTGTCACCGGCCACGGCTATCCCATACCCTATGGCATAGAGCGCTGAGCCACTGCCGAACGCTCATGCCGCAGAGCGCTAGTGCCCATACACATTTAGGTGCTAAACCGGGAACAGGGCCGCTTCTGGACAACCTGAATGAAAACGCGGCTGGTCGGAGGAGTCCCTAGCTTAACTAGTGACCTGACCACACAAGGAGTCCCCAGCTCAGCTGATGATTGCTATTGAAGATAACAAATTAAATTTGCTATTGCCGAATTGAATTCAGGAATACCCAATTAAATTGGATAAGGCAAATTAAATTAGCCATTTTGTGAATTAAATCACACTTTCCCAATTCAATTGGAGATAACAAATTAAATTTGCTATTGCTGAATTGAATTCAGGCATACCCAATGAATTAAATTAGCTATTTTGTGAATTAAATCACACTTCCCCAATTTAATTGGAGGTAACAAATTAAATTTACTATTGCCGAATTGAATTCGGGCATACCCAATTAAATTGGATAAGACGAATTAAATTAGCCATTTTGTGAATTAAATCACACTTCCCTAATTCAATTGGAGGTAATAAATTAAATTTGCTATTGCCAAGTTGAATTCAGGCATACCCAATTAAATTGGATAAGGTGAATTAAATTAGCCATTTTGTGAAGTAACTCACACTTTCCCAAATCAATTGGAGGTAACAAATTAAATTTTCTATTGCCGAATTAAATCCGAACACCGAGGAGTCCCCAGCATAACAAGCAAGCCCTTAGCGTAATTGACGATGAAGCCCAAGCGACGAGCAGTTTGACCAGCTGGTTGGCGGCGGTCACACCCGATTTTAAGGACAAAATCGAATATAAAATCATATGTGTGCCTAGAAATCAATCACACACATATGATGACAAATTATATAGTATTAAGTACAGTATTTAATATATATTGAATAATCATCCATACATGGAAACAAGTGTTTTTCAGAGAAGCGAAAACTCAAATTATAAATCTTCAGGTGAAGCCTCCAAAACCACAGGGATGGTTGACTGGTGAACCACAAGTTTAGAAATCCTCTAGAAATTCAGTATATCCACCATAATCTATTACCTATCCGAGATTTTTGTCCAAATAATAAAAAATAAACAAGCATAAGTACATCTCGTACTTAACAAATATAACATGGGGTTCATGGGGCTCAAAAGTTTGACACTGATTTACTGCAATTAACTTTTAATGAGTCACAATTTTAGTATTAGTAGCAATAGATTTAGCAATGCCCCAATTAATCACATGAAACTGATAACATGAATAATGAAATAGCATTTAAAACATTGGCGAACATTTGTCATTATTCCATAAGGAGTCCAGGCCGCTCGTGACCTTGAGCACGACTGTTATAACAGTTTTACACTCTGCAGAGGTTGTACATCATTACCCATGAGCCATGATTTACTCTTTCGCCCGAGGTAGCTAGCCTCTTGACCCACTTCCAAGGAAGGTTGGCAGGGTTCACTATGAAGTCTTTTAAAGGTTCGTCTAACAAGTTAGTAGCCGCTAGGTTTCCGTGGCAAGTAGATGTAGAGCCCCCTTTCGATATGGCACACGCGTGCAGGAGCACACATAGGAACAGAGGCCGCACTATACCCATCGTGTCACGCCCCACTTGCGCCTTTCGGTAACCACTAACAAACTAGAAAAGGTTCTCATACTTGACTAAAATCAGAGTCATATAGCACTCATGGTTGTACTATAAATCCCGGGTGATCACTTACATATAAGTCCTTAGGGAGGACAAGAGCACCATATATAAAGCCAAATGCTCTCACCCTTTAATTCACGTTGCTAAAAAGCATCTTTTATTTTTCGTTGCATGTTCCATTAGTCAAGTTACAGTTCATGGTCATAATTAATTGAGCACTAGCATTAGCTACCCATATGCAAACTTTCTCAGGTGACAAGGAATCAGGATATCAAATAACTAGGAAAAGTATTTGCGAGTATTAAGGTAGACACATGCATATAATTAAATGTTATTAAGGTGAATAGGACAACAAGAATGATCCTATGCTATACTTGCCTTCCTCAAGGTTTCCCTGCTGGTCCTGGTCGTCAAAGTACTACTCTTGATCTCCAACGTACTGCTCACCATCTATACTCGATCAGTACAACAACATACAATCATAGCGACGTGTAGATTAGTTTTATAAGCTTTTCATCTTGTTTTACCACTGTTGATGTATTGTTCTAATTATAGTTCTTATTTGCTATGCATGATTGGCTCCGTATGATTGTATGTTGTTGTACTGATCGAGTATAGATGGTGAGCAGTACGTTGGAGATCAAGAGTAGTACTTTGACGACCAGGACCAGCAGGGAAACCTTGAGGAAGGCAAGTATAGCATAGGATCATTCTTGTTGTCCTATTCACCTTAATAACATTTAATTATATGCATGTGTCTACCTTAATACTCGCAAATACTTTTCCTAGTTATTTGATATCCTGATTCCTTGTCACCTGAGAAAGTTTGCATATGGGTAGCTAATGCTAGTGCTCAATTAATTATGACCATGAACTGTAACTTGACTAATGGAACATGCAACGAAAAATAAAAGATGCTTTTTAGCAACGTGAATTAAAGGGTGAGAGCATTTGGCTTTATATATGGTGCTCTTGTCCTCCCTAAGGACTTATATGTAAGTGATCACCCGGGATTTATAGTACAACCATGAGTGCTATATGACTCTGATTTTAGTCAAGTATGAGAACCTTTTCTAGTTTGTTAGTGGTTACCGAAAGGCGCAAGTGGGGCGTGACACGATGGGTATAGTGCGGCCTCTGTTCCTATGTGTGCTCCTGCACGCGTGTGCCATATCGAAAGGGGGCTCTACATCTACTTGCCACGGAAACCTAGCGGCTACTAACTTGTTAGACGAACCTTTAAAAGACTTCATAGTGAACCCTGCCAACCTTCCTTGGAAGTGGGTCAAGAGGCTAGCTACCTCGGGCGAAAGAGTAAATCATGGCTCATGGGTAATGATGTACAACCTCTGCAGAGTGTAAAACTGTTATAACAGTCGTGCTCAAGGTCACGAGCGGCCTGGACTCCTTATGGAATAATGACAAATGTTCGCCAATGTTTTAAATGCTATTTCATTATTCATGTTATCAGTTTCATGTGATTAATTGGGGCATTGCTAAATCTATTGCTACTAATACTAAAATTGTGACTCATTAAAAGTTAATTGCAGTAAATCAGTGTCAAACTTTTGAGCCCCATGAACCCCATGTTATATTTGTTAAGTACGAGATGTACTTATGCTTGTTTATTTTTTATTATTTGGACAAAAATCTCGGATAGGTAATAGATTATGGTGGATATACTGAATTTCTAGAGGATTTCTAAACTTGTGGTTCACCAGTCAACCATCCCTGTGGTTTTGGAGGCTTCACCTGAAGATTTATAATTTGAGTTTTCGCTTCTCTGAAAAACACTTGTTTCCATGTATGGATGATTATTTAAAATATGAACGTTGCCCTGCCAGTTGGTCCTTTATCGTGTCACCGGCCACGGCTATCCCATACCCTATGGCATAGAGCGCTGAGCCACTGCCGAACGCTCATGCCGCAGAGCGCTAGTGCCCATACACATTTAGGTGCTAAACCGGGAACAGGGCCGCTTCTGGACAACCTGAATGAAAACGCGGCTGGTCGGAGGAGTCCCTAGCTTAACTAGTGACCTGACCACACAAGGAGTCCCCAGCTCAGCTGATGATTGCTATTGAAGATAACAAATTAAATTTGCTATTGCCGAATTGAATTCAGGAATACCCAATTAAATTGGATAAGGCAAATTAAATTAGCCATTTTGTGAATTAAATCACACTTTCCCAATTCAATTGGAGATAACAAATTAAATTTGCTATTGCTGAATTGAATTCAGGCATACCCAATGAATTAAATTAGCTATTTTGTGAATTAAATCACACTTCCCCAATTTAATTGGAGGTAACAAATTAAATTTACTATTGCCGAATTGAATTCGGGCATACCCAATTAAATTGGATAAGACGAATTAAATTAGCCATTTTGTGAATTAAATCACACTTCCCTAATTCAATTGGAGGTAATAAATTAAATTTGCTATTGCCAAGTTGAATTCAGGCATACCCAATTAAATTGGATAAGGTGAATTAAATTAGCCATTTTGTGAAGTAACTCACACTTTCCCAAATCAATTGAGGTAACAAATTAAATTTTCTATTGCCGAATTAAATCCGAACACCGAGGAGTCCCCAGCATAACAAGCAAGCCCTTAGCGTAATTGACGATGAAGCCCAAGCGACGAGCAGTTTGACCAGCTGGTTGGCGGCGGTCACACCCGATTTTAAGGACAAAATCGAATATAAAATCATATGTGTGCCTAGAAATCAATCACACACATATGATGACAAATTATATAGTATTAAGTACAGTATTTAATATATATTGAATAATCATCCATACATGGAAACAAGTGTTTTTCAGAGAAGCGAAAACTCAAATTATAAATCTTCAGGTGAAGCCTCCAAAACCACAGGGATGGTTGACTGGTGAACCACAAGTTTAGAAATCCTCTAGAAATTCAGTATATCCACCATAATCTATTACCTATCCGAGATTTTTGTCCAAATAATAAAAAATAAACAAGCATAAGTACATCTCGTACTTAACAAATATAACATGGGGTTCATGGGGCTCAAAAGTTTGACACTGATTTACTGCAATTAACTTTTAATGAGTCACAATTTTAGTATTAGTAGCAATAGATTTAGCAATGCCCCAATTAATCACATGAAACTGATAACATGAATAATGAAATAGCATTTAAAACATTGGCGAACATTTGTCATTATTCCATAAGGAGTCCAGGCCGCTCGTGACCTTGAGCACGACTGTTATAACAGTTTTACACTCTGCAGAGGTTGTACATCATTACCCATGAGCCATGATTTACTCTTTCGCCCGAGGTAGCTAGCCTCTTGACCCACTTCCAAGGAAGGTTGGCAGGGTTCACTATGAAGTCTTTTAAAGGTTCGTCTAACAAGTTAGTAGCCGCTAGGTTTCCGTGGCAAGTAGATGTAGAGCCCCCTTTCGATATGGCACACGCGTGCAGGAGCACACATAGGAACAGAGGCCGCACTATACCCATCGTGTCACGCCCCACTTGCGCCTTTCGGTAACCACTAACAAACTAGAAAAGGTTCTCATACTTGACTAAAATCAGAGTCATATAGCACTCATGGTTGTACTATAAATCCCGGGTGATCACTTACATATAAGTCCTTAGGGAGGACAAGAGCACCATATATAAAGCCAAATGCTCTCACCCTTTAATTCACGTTGCTAAAAAGCATCTTTTATTTTCGTTGCATGTTCCATTAGTCAAGTTACAGTTCATGGTCATAATTAATTGAGCACTAGCATTAGCTACCCATATGCAAACTTTCTCAGGTGACAAGGAATCAGGATATCAAATAACTAGGAAAAGTATTTGCGAGTATTAAGGTAGACACATGCATATAATTAAATGTTATTAAGGTGAATAGGACAACAAGAATGATCCTATGCTATACTTGCCTTCCTCAAGGTTTCCCTGCTGGTCCTGGTCGTCAAAGTACTACTCTTGATCTCCAACGTACTGCTCACCATCTATACTCGATCAGTACAACAACATACAATCATACGACGTGTAGATTAGTTTTATAAGCTTTTCATCTTGTTTTACCACTGT